>JAFFZR010016111.1:0-27465 GCA_018397195.1 Lethrus apterus | reverse complement strand
TTCTGGTTAAATATTCCTCCTAATTGTACTCCATACTTGTTATTAAAAAATTTTAATGTCTAACTTTATTGGTTGTTCTTCTTTATATACACTTTTAAGTTATTCGAAGTTATTCCATATTTCTTCTCTATCAACCATATCATACCTTCATGACTATGAAACCCAGATATACATTTTCTCCCTTTGCAAGTGTCTTCTTTATGATTTGCTGAATGGTAAAAATCTGCGAATTGTGTTTCAACAATTTTGCCCAGTTTTTTCCAGGATAATGTCGTACACCTTTAGGACAGATCATAGCAGTGAAGTTTCTCTGTTACAGTTCTACGGGTCTCCTGCTTTATCTATGGTGTAACAGTCTTATGTGTACATTTTCTTCTCCAAGCTAAGTTTAAAATGACGAATTTATTCTTTCCTCCTGGTCTTAAATACATGATCAGTTCCGCGTCAACTTCATCCATTTCATCTTGCTTTGCCAATTTTTAATTTCTCAATGGTCTATTCAAGTTCCATTTCTTTGATCTTGTCTTCTGGATGTTGTAGCCACGGTATTTCATTTGGAAATTCGAACAATTTGTATCGCTCTGTTCGTGACTCTGAGTCATTAATACTGAACGATGTATAGATCTGTTTGTCTTCAGCGTACATTTGAACTGACCAATTACAAAATAATAACGGACACAATACAGACCCTTGAGGCACACCGGAGAAAATATTTCTACAGTTTGAATAATTTCCTTTAACATTTACTTACTGTAACCTACTAACCAAATAGCTTTGGAATGGAATCCTTTCCAAACCCTAAGCAATTGAAAATCAAGATTGATCGTGTCAAACTCCCGATTAAATTCAAGCATTATTAGAGCAGTAACTTTACCATTGTCTGTTGCATGCATGTCTTCTATAATTTTTAATATAGAAGCAACGCAGCTATGTCCATGTCTAAAGACTGATTTGCACAAAGGAATTAAATTATTTCCGAGATGTTGTTGTTCGTTACCTTTTCAATAATTTTGCTTATCGGATTATGCGCTTGTAACATATGTAACAATGTACAGTGTGGTGTTAAAGTTTGGAACAAAATTCATAAAAGCGTTCTATAATGTTTTTAAGAAAATCGCTCGGACAGGTCAATTTTTCTTTTTAAAATGCCGTCTTCTGACGTTAATTTTTTTGGAATGACGTCATTTGTTTTTGCACAATGACGTCATCATAATTTTTTTTAAATGACAACCCCCACTTTTTTCTTCTCTTTTTAATAGACCTTCTTACTACTTAAACGGTGATGTAAAAAATCTGGTACCTTACATAACAATTTTTTTGAATAAATGACACATTTAAATTTTTTCTTTTAAATAAAAATTTTAATTTTTTTAAGAAAAAATGTTATTTTTTTCAGAAAAGTTCTTATGTAAAGAATTAATTTGGCAATCACCACTTAAACATCAAGGAGGTCTATCAAAAGGAAAAGAAAAAAATAAGAGGTGTCATTTCAAAAAATCGATTTTGACGTCATTGCACTTTAAAGCTTCACTCTTCGTCTTAGATACATAAATTACTGTTATTTGCTTTAATTTAGAATGTTTACGATTATTATTTTTACTAAATTATAACACTGACGATCTGAAGTAAATGTGTCATTTATTCAAAAAAATTTTTATGTGAGGTACCAATTTTTTTAAATCACCGTTTAAGTAATAAGAAGGTCTATTAAAAACAGAAGAAAAAAGTGGGGGTTGTCATTTAAAAAAATTTATAATGACGTCACTGTGCAAAAACAAATGAAGTCATTTCAAAAAAATTAACGTCAGAAGACGGCATTTTAAAAACAAAAATTGACCTGTCCGAGCGATTTTCTTAAAATCATTATAAAACGCTTTTATGATTTTGTTCCAAACTTTATCACCACACTGTATATACAGGATGTGGCAATTGCCTGGGATCGGTCGATCACGGGTTACCTATTTAGTTAATCAAAAAATCTTTTAAGTAAAAGTTATTCGGGATCAAGCAGTCCGTACTGTAAAAATATCCTGATGCACACAGGGTGTACAGTTTCGCTTTTACATGATGCATCTTTGTTATTTTTAATGGAACAGCCTGTATATTATCGCATTTTTAAATTCTACGGTAAAATTTAGAGTAATATTAATTAACTAATATACTAAAACTCAACGTTTCTGAGATATTCAGCTTTTAAGAAAAAAAAATATATATTTGCACCGTTCTCTTAGAAAGTCAATGCAACCATTGTTGATAGTTGGTTTACAATAATTCTTGGGCATCTTTATGCCAATACTTCAAGCTGAATAATTCACATTAAAAATCTTTATTTTGTTATACAAAGTGTTCGAAAATTGAATATTAACTTAAGCCTCTTTAAATGGGCAATACTCGTTTTCTTTAAATGGAACGGCCTGTATATTTTTACATTTTCATTCGATAGAGATTTAAGATCTCTTTCTTTCGTATATAAGATTCCCTAAACCTAAAGTTAATACTTTCTGAGTTATAAGTAATTTAGTATCACAAAAATGTGATATGTCAAATTGACATGTGAAAAAGAAGGTTGTTAGGTGTTTTTTTACAAATTTATTGATTAAGGAGGTGGAGATGATTTCTTTTCATTGAAAGCATCTAAGATATTGAAATAAAGTTGCAGTAGGTCGAACTTTTATAGCCCTTTTATTCATACAAAAAGAATTCATCTCCACCTCCTTAATCAATAAATTTGTAACAAAACACCTAACAACCTTCTTTTTCACATGTCATTTTGACCAATATTAATTTTGTGATAGTAAATTTTATAACTCAGAAAGTATTAACTTTAGGTATAGGGAATCTTATATACGAAAGAAAGAGATCTTAAATCTCTATCGAATGACGTAATAATATAAAGGCCGTTCCATTTAAAGAAAACGAGTATTGCCCATTTAAAGAGGCTTAAGTTAATATTCAATTTTCGTCACTCTGTATAACAAAATAAAGATTTTTAATGTGAATTTTTCAGCTTGAAGTATTGGCATAAAAATGCCCTAGAATTATTGTAAACCAACTATCAACAATGGTTGCACTGACTATCTAAAAGAACAATTTTTTTTTTCTTAAAAGCTAAATATCTCAGAACCCGTTGAGTTTTAGTATAGGATTGATTAACTAAAATTACTCTAAATTTTACCGTAGAATATAAAAATGCAATAATACAGGTGTTCCATTTAAAATAACAAAGTTGCATAATGTAAAAGCGAAACTGAACATCCACGATACTTTTACAGTATGGACTGCTTGATCCCGAATAACTTTTACTTAAAACATTTTTTGATAAAATGAACAGGTAAGCCGTGATCGACCGATCCCAGATAATTGCCACACCCTGTATTTTATGTAAAAAATCATATGTTGCAATATGTAACGAAAAAATATGTTGTTAATTTTTTCGTTTACTTGTAGTTAGCTTCAGTACTTTTCAATTCTGACTTTCCAAATCTTGTTTTAAGTTTTAAGGGTTGTAATTTGTTGTAATTTTGTGACTAATGCAGATATCTACTACTTATAATTTACTAATATTTCGTTTGCTTTACGACTAATTCGTTATATTTTGTTGTATCCTCAAAAGATTTTTAATCAATTAAAAACTTCGCCGGAAACAATAATTTTGAAAAGATTTGTTAGACAAACTTATCAACTTGTCGAGATAATTTTCAGAAATAAAGTTTGAATTTCACAATCTTTATAGAAATTACAATAAGAAATATCGGACCAACCGTTAATTGACACTGAAGATCACGTCTGTCATAAAAAAACAAATTTTCCATTTGAGAATCTGTTAAAATTCTTAATTCAAATGCTGTTAATTTGTGACATTCAATTGTTAATTTAGATTTTTTAATTATAAAAATTCAAAAACAATTTTTAACGGAAGAAGACACCATTTCATTAAAATATTATTAGTATTATTTACCCCCTCTTAATCCGTCCATGCTCTTCGATCTCTTTCGATTCGAGTTCGTAATTATGAATCCATATTATGATTCGTTCTAAAAAATCCTAGCGTTCACGATCAGAATGTGTTATCAGTTCTGTATAAATATGATGACATTGTTTGACAGTGTCAACATTTCGATTCACACAGCGATTACTGAGCACATTATTTTTTTAAAATTTCTAATGACTTCGCGTCCTCGGCTAACAATCACGCTGTTCAACTATGATGCAATCTCGCAACGTTAATGTGTAATTAACGGAGATGTAAACTATACAGAGAAAAGAACTAAATGCCTAATTAATGTAGCTTATGACCAGAGACGCTGTAATTGTTATTTTCAATTTCATTTTGTTAATTTCCATTAATTATATATTATTTTAAGAGGGTCTATAATATTTTGAAATAAGTGTTGAAATTAATATTTTCTCTACAAATACCAGATAATATTAATACAATTTCCCAATATTGTTTGTTGACACAGCCGTTCAAGAAATATTAGCTTTCGTCACTTAAACACACATTTCATAATAAATTAGCTTAATATGAATAAAGTATATTAAGTTAATTCGTCCTTTCACAAAACTGAACTCCTCAGTCGCAGTCGTCTTCAGTTAACTACATTTTCTATGGATTAATTTATTGAGCCACTCGACGAATTCGTCTCATTATGAGCTGCATTCGTTTTTCTAACATATTTAACGCCAATAAATATAAAATAATCCTGTGTATAAACTACCTGGAATTTACGTACAAAGTAACACAAACATCTCAGAAGAATAAGAAGAAAATCTTATTGGTAATGGTATATTGTCCACCAGTTAAAGATCTATTAAAAGGATAGTATATCTGTTTTTAAAAATTTCTAATACAAATATAAATCGTTTATTATACTTATAGAGGCCTTTTATTCGCAAAGAGACATATGTGATTTTATACATTCACAAGATATAAATTTTGAACACATAAGAAATTAAAAATAAAGTATTTTAGTTCCCAAAAGATTCAACAAGAAATTATTTCAAAAATTTGTTAAGAATAAAATAATATTCTTAGTCCAATCCAAAAATGACGAATTTGAGACGCGTCTTCCAAGTCCTCGATAGAAGTAATACACCTTTTAATCGCACTGGAAGTGCAATATTAGAAGAAGTAAATTACTGTCTTGAAATAAAAACGACAGAATCACAACAGTTCGCTAATTGAGCATCCTCGACCTTCAGACATTACGCCTTTGAATTTTTATGTATCAGGAACTTTTAAAATTAACAAGGCCACAAACCAAGGAGGATTTTTGTGGTAGAATTCGATAAGCTTGTCTACAATTAAATCAAATTAAAGTATCAAAAAATGTATTAGAAAGAAATATTGAAGCTATGGTATTACTTATTTGATATGTATTTCATGGCCAAAAGTAATGCTATAAGTTTGCATTTAAATTTAAATAATATGTAGTAATTTATATTTCGACAAAGATATTTATTTTGTTTTTAATTTACTACGTATGTTTTATATGGAAGTTATTTCGGATTTGGCTCCGTGTTTTTTTCGAGGAATTAATTTAAAGAATACTGGATTTCCGAAATGATGAACGTTTCGTTCTTAATTTTCCATTGATATTTAGTTTGAGTAGATAACTTCATGTAGAAAAACAAAAAAGTTCAATCGGTAAGGACGTGGACGCACTTCTAAATTATCCATAATTATATGAAAATATCGAGCCACATAAAATAACTGCAAAATTAATTTTTCAAACACATCTTCAGAATGCATGATTCTGAATAAAAGACTTTTCGGAGCGATATTTTCATTATTAGAATTATTAAAATATACTCAAAATGAAAATTTATTTATTACCGCATTTTGGAACAACTTTCAAAATGTTGCCCTTCCACGATATGACAATAGTAATTGATGTATAAAATCCTACAAAGAATTTAGAAATTCTGATGTAACCCCAGCCATCGGTTTCTGAAATCAAGAAGCAGACACTCAATTTTTTAATTTTTATCCTCAAAAAATTTAGATTGCATTTTGCATTTTGCATATTTTCGGAAAACTCCGCCCTTCGACCGAAATCATCTGACAACTCCTGCACTAAATAGGATGTTATTTTCTGTATTTCATTATATTAATAATCGACCTTAAACCACGTTAACTTGCCATATATGTTACTTCGAACTTTTATTTTAAACAAATCTGTGGGAGATCTAGTATCTATTTTCAGAAAGCCACTATCTTAACAAATAAATGTATATAAACTCAAAACAAAACACGTTATTCTCGGGAAAATTTCGATTGGCCCGGTTTTTATGAATCTTTTGTGTTCGTCGTGTTTTTGCTTATTCTTACCACATTTTAAATTGGCATTTTTGTCAATACGATTGGATGTAACCGAGATGAGAAATCCAAGCAGAACTCAGAATTTCGATATTTAACACGTAGGATAAGTTTAATTGGTCGCGTGGTCCCGTTTTTATAAATTTTGTTTATTTGAAGGATATTTGATATGCTGTGATTGGTTGAAGTATGATTGGATGTAAAGTCACTGACAAATCACATCGTTTGAAAACCTTAAAGTATTTAACTTTGATTTTGTTTTATTGAGAATTAGGGGAATGGAAACTCCACAACAAATCTGTCAAAAGTTCATTACAATGACAAATTCAGGGCAATGGGGACGGTTTCCCCCTCCAGTATATAAACGAATTATATATAATTTTCTATTTTGTTTTTATTTTAAGTGGTTTTATCAATTTGTGTGTAATTTTCGATTACGGAACGAATCCAACTCGACAGATTTTTTTTGTTTTTTTCAATTTTTC
Organism: Lethrus apterus; assembly: GCA_018397195.1. Classification (NCBI taxonomy): domain Eukaryota; kingdom Metazoa; phylum Arthropoda; class Insecta; order Coleoptera; family Geotrupidae; genus Lethrus; species Lethrus apterus. Next base: position 20,661 of record JAFFZR010016111.1, on the reverse strand, counting down.
TGCTCCAACTATAGATCAGTTATTCTTAAGTCGTTCTTCCAATTTCTATATCCGCCACTGGATCAACATAATCAAAAATGTTTTATATTTTATTAGTGATTTCAGGCGCTTTATGCGAACCCTTCGCTCAAAACAGTTGCAGCTAAGAAACAATTGAGTAAAAAGGGTGATTTAGAAATAGGTTAGACTATTATAAAAGGTGATAACAGGACTTTGCCCAAAAATAATAAAAAGTGATAACCGACCTTGGCTCAAAGTTAAATCAACAAAAACGGCAGTTCTATTTTCAATTTAAATTTTCAGAAAATGTCATTTTATAGGGATTCTGTTGTAAGTACGGACCTGCGTAATATAAAACAAAATGCCTTTCAAATGCGCTAAATCGACGTTTTCTTTACTCAAAATTGAAATATATATATTTTTTTTGGTACATCCTTCAACATAAAATTTTAAGCAATTTTATTAAAATATAAATTGTTTGGGAAATTAAAAGTAAGGATAAAACAATTTATAAGTTGTAATTAATATTTTGTATAACACCCATTATTTTCAATACACTCTGATTTGGTCTAAAATTCTCCAGTATAGCATTAACATGTTCAATTGCCTGAAGTTTTTTTCTCGCACTCCAAATCCAAATCTTCCCAGCACCTTACCATAGAAGAGGTCGAGGTAAGAGAGAAATCAAACCTCAGTACTCAGCTGAAATTCGGCAGCTTGATAAATTTTCTTTTACGTTTTCGACATTGTAGCGCGTGCTTTTCCGTCATACTACACTGGGCGCATCCTCCAGTTCCTCACTAAATCTTCTCGGCAGAAATTTAGCCTTATTTTAGCTTGTTCTTCTGTCATCTGTGGTTTTACAGGTTTTCTACCACGAAAACCACGCAACCGTTTAACCAATTTAGATTGAATTTCTCCCGTATTGAATTTGTCCTTAGTAATAATTTCTTTAATAAATACAAATCTATAGCAAAATTGAACTCATATATTCTACACTTTGTAAAAGATTTTGACGATTAAAAACGTTTATTGTTGCCTAGTATAGGTGGTCCACAGTAGTGTATATTAGAGAGTTCTGGAACCACATCCACCTCACTGCACTGCGCATACGCGGGCAGTTTTTAACAGCTTTGAACAGCTCCTGAATGCTTTTAACAGATGCCCGCGCATGCGCAGTGCAGTGAAGTGATGTGATATGATTCTTACTGCGATTCTTACCAAACAAATTTAAACGTTTTGAATTATTTGTGATTATTGATTAACTTTAAACAGTTTCAGAAAAAAGTATACATAACACGTCAAAAAAGTGTAAGGACTCGGCCTGGCAGCCTCCTATTTTAAACAGGCGCCTTATCCTGCAGTGTGTCCTTTTCCTGACTTATTATGTAGTATATTATTATTACGAAAAGATAATAAGTTTTTTACATTTTTTCTTAATATTGTTGAAAAAATATTTAAAAATCAATTTTAACAACAAATTACATTTTTATCAAAAAAATGTGTTCAATGAATATTTCTTCGTAGAATTAGAACCATAGCAGGTACATTTTATTGCGATCTCGACACGCTTACTCTTTTAAAGAAGATGTACTTCAAGCCTCCATACTATTTGCCCTATGACATTATTTTTGATTTAGGCTGTACATGGCGTCGATTTTAAAAATTATGTATTTAGCTAGATCGACTTAAATAATTCAAATTTCTTATTTTATTTGTGACTGTACTTTCTTAGTAAATGTATATAATATTTTCTGGTTTAAATGAATATTTATCAGAAAATGGACGCTTATAACTTATAACACATCCTGTAAACAAAGAAGCCACGGCGCATTATGCCAGGCGCATAAAAAAAATAATTCTTGGCCACGAAACTAACGCCAATACCTACTTATTCTCTCTGTAGTCGATAGTCTCTACTGTGGTAAACGCTTCTGGGGATAGAAAAATATTTCTATAAATATGAACTATCCTCGTATATCTAATTTGGGAGAACTTAGAACTTAGATTTTAATATGTTTCTTTCAATTTAAAATTATAATTTATTGGTACAATAAATCCTCACCAACTTATGTCACTGTCACCGAAATCGTGTAGTGGTTTTTCCGTGTTTTATTTTTATTGATTATGTTACTTATGTTTTCTGCATGACGCTGTCAAAACATTTTACTACAAAATTGTTCATAATATTCCGGTAATATTTGTTTCTTTAAGTATATTATATTATATTAAGAAAAGTAAATATCATTTACGATTCACAGATTTTGATCCATTACCTGGAATACGAGCACACACATCTAACAGCTTGGCTATTTTAATCGCACTTTAAAAAGTATGTATAAATTAAAATATATTAGAGTGACTTAGTAGAAAACATATTCATTACTTTTGGTCAGTTATTTTGAATTTATAATTGTTGTAAAGTAATTCCACATTTCACGAATAAGGAATAAAATATAAACGAAAGTACCAGTATTTCACTAAGATTTATTTACAAAAACATGGACCAGAGTTGCAAAATATTTTAACACTATATCTTTCGTGACAATAAGACCACAGCTAGGGAATATTGTCATAAACACCAACATATATTTGGTTGAAGTATCAGTATTTATAACACAATAAATACCAAATTTATATTTAATTACCTACATTGTTGTTTTATTTAATTCATTGTGTCACAAGCTCTCGTTAATTATTTTATTCAACTTTAAGCGGCTATCACGTATTGTCTACAGTACATTGAGTAATTATACAGGGTTAACGTAAAGGTTGGAACATATTCGATAAAATTTTCTTCGGGCAAGTAAGAAAAAAATGCTCGGACAGGTCGATTTTCTTTTTCAATTGTCCATTTTTTTGTATACGTATATTTTGTATTGCGTCATCTATGTTCGAGTTATGACGTCATCACTTGTTTTTTTAAATTACAACACCCTCTTTTGATAGTACCTTTTGAAAGAGTACATTTTTCTGCGTATATACGCCAATTTTTATGGTATGTTGCATAAGAATATTTTCGAGATATTTATTATTATTAATGTTTAATAACCCATTGTTATATTATTTTCGTTCCGACACTGATCGTAGCTCCTATTGTTGCATATGTACCTATTATGCTTAAGAACGTGACTTTAGTGAACAAAACTAAACGTCACTGTCAAATATTGCGCAATACAATATTTTCGAGAAAAAGAGCTTTGGTATTCATTGCAATTTAATGAAATAAAATTTCGTGGAAAAAATTGACAGTGACAGTGACATACATTTGACAGTGACGTTTTGTTTTGTTCACTAAACGTTGCTAAGCATAATAGGTACATATGACAAAAGGAGCTACGATCAGTGTCGGAACGAAAATAATGCAACAATGGGTTATTAAATATTAATAATAATAAATATCTCGAAAATATTCTTATGCAACATACCATAAAAATTGGCGTATATACGCAGAAAAATGTACTCTTTCAAATGGTACTATTAAAAGAGGTTGTTGTAATTTAAAAAAACAAGTGATGACGTCATAACTCGAACATAGATGACGCAATACAAAATATACGTATACAAAAAAATGGACAATTGAAAAAGAAAATCGACCTGTCCGAGCAATTTTTTCTTAGTTGCCCAATGAAGATTTTATCGAATATGTTCCAACCTTTACGTTAACTCTGTATACTTTATTAGATGCCTGACTTGCAGAAGATTATTTCAGAATTTATTTGTATCTTAGTAGACGTTATTAGGAAGAAAATTATGAAGAGAGTGAAATAGCTGACATAACAATAAAATGCATGCGCTTGTTTTTTTTTCCAGTAGTAAAGAGAATGTTTTTTAAGTAAGGTCGTTTTGAAATCTGCAAATGCGCAGTAACTTTATCTGGTTATGTGGCTATCACAGCACGATCCTCGTACTTGAACCAATTTCCTTTGAACCAGGTAAGTAGAGCTTGTTTAAGTTAAGAACTCGGATGCGTCATCAATTGATTTGCGCGAATAGTGGGAGAAAGTTCAATGCTGTAATCAGAACGCGAGAAGCGAGTATAGGTTAGAATTATTTACTGATCAAATAATACCTTTTTATAAGGTCACTATAAAAGTCGGCCTCTATAAGAAACTATGTAAACATAAACTTACCAAAAATTAAATAAATAGCAATTGGGAATTAACGAAAAATATCATAGATTAAAATGTACTAAGTGATGCCAACTAAAGACGAAAAATACGAAAATTCGTTCCTGCGCATTGATGACGTATCCGTGTTCTTAACTTAAACAGGCTCTAAGTTACTATATATGCGTGATCACGCCTCTCTTGTTTAATTACTTAAAAAAGATTCTTCTTAATGACGTCTACTTTTTTCTTATCCACTTCTAACATATTCTTTATTTAGCATAAGCATTTTTATTTGTTTTTACGTAATTCACTACTTTTGTTTGCCACAAAATCCTGAACTAGCATAATTATATATGATTCATTTTATTATAATTATTCACTTTCCAGATAAACTCTTTTTATTTTAAATTACTGAACGTGCATTGATGAAATATTTACTTCCTTCCTAGCAACTTTTTTTTATTTAAATTTTGTAATTAGCTTCCTCATCCTCTTACTTCTTGTCGTTTGCGCTTTTTGTTTGTCACAACTTTCATCCTACATGCCAATTCTACTTTACGCCTTTTATGCTACATGGCACATTATTATAACGGGTGAGCAGAAATGAATGAAGTTATATACACACACATTAATAAAATTTCTGTCAATGCAGGGCAACCAAAAATACATTTGAGTAAAGGGATTAATCAATTAGCTTAAACCAAGTTTCATTTGTTATTCATGCTCACCCCATATTTGTAGGTAATATTTTCATTTTAAATCATTAGTCGTATAAATCTTGGTTGTTGTTTCTTTGACATGAAATATGATTTTCTTGCAGTTTTGTAAGTAATAAGGATTCAATAAACAACGAAACAATGGAGGAACAGCATACTATACAGTTTGATAGTAGTTCGTCAAGTGAAGATGATAAAAGTGATACTGATGAACCTGAAGACAAGATAAGACAAGATAAAAAACAGACGAGTTTAACAACTGATTCTGTTAATATTGATCCTGAAGATACAGATGTGCAACAGTCCACAATGTGGTTAGGTACGGAAGATGGGTGTATACATATTTATAATTCCAGTGACAATATTCGTATCAAAAAGAACAAATTTAGACTACAACATGGATCTGCCATTTTATGTATAATGTAAGTTATAATTGCTACAAGCTTTATTTTTATTTGGAAAAACATTTTATAAAATTGATTTTATTCTCTTTCAGTTACTTGGACAATAGAGTTTTTGTTTCATTGGCCAATGGTGATATTATTATATATGAAAGAGATCATTGTAAGTATAAAATAAGAGAAAGCAAACTGAATTATACCTTCTATTCCCATATTTCTGAAAACATTTCCATGGATTATTTCGAACTTTTTAAATTTTCTTGTTTTACTATTCTATATAACTTGTTTCTCATCTCCAATCTTTATACAAGATGTTCAAAGTTATCGGCGCACTGTTGCTATCTTCGTTATTTTTATAGCTACAGACTCTGTTGAATTAGCAAAGATGGATTATTAGTATTAATATCGTCGTAGCTCTTTTGTTTTTCATTTGAAGGATTTTTCTGTAAAACCTCTATGTTAGCTATAAATGAATTTATGCGTTACTTTTGACGCGCAGTGTATATCCTTTCTCCACTCCATTGTGGATAAATGTTATACATTATTCTTTTTAGTGGGTGGATGGAATACAAGTTCACCGTTAACAGTTGCTGTGGGGTCAGCTACAATGCCAGCATCAAAAATGATCCCAAATACTGGAAAATTATGGTGTGGTTGTGGTAACACTATTAAAATAGTAAACATACAAACATTTGTAATTGAAAACTCATTTACTGTAAACAATGATTTTAATAAACCAATTTCTTGTATTGTGACATCAGGAAATGGTGTATGGCTATCGTTACAAAATTCTTCCATTGTTAAATGTTATCATGCTGTATCATTTGAATTTTTATGTGAAATAAATTTAGCACCATCCGTAACGAAAATGTTAAATAGTAAGTCTGTGTTGTTTGCCTAATATTATAAATTTATAATTTATTTTATATTTTAGGTTGTGATGATATTATAAGACAACATAAAGCTGCTTGTCTTAGAGTAACATCTTTACTGGCATGTAAAGACTTGTTGTGGATTGGGACTTCTGCTGGTGTTCTTTTGACTGTAAGTCTGCCTCATATAGCACCTTCAACAACAAAGTTACCGAACGTGCCAAGTATCATTGGTGTACCACATGGGCATACGGGACATGTTAGATTTTTAACATATGTTGAATGGCATGTACAGAATATGGATATATCTCGTCATTCATTTAAGTCAAAGCCAGATCAACGAAATTATTCAAAACTTTTGGTTATATCTGGAGGAGATGGCTACGAGGACTTCCGTAATACAAATTCATCAGAGGTTGCTGGTCGAGAGGATTCTACGAATCATTTATTATTGTGGAATATATAGAACAAACTACTTAAGAAAAAGATTAATGTACGAATTTTAAATGTGTTATATTTGGTTATACACTTATTTTATGAGTGATCCATGCATTTTCTTTGTGAAACGTGTGATAGTAGTATTAGGTTTGTGATTTCTATTTGGTACGTTCCTAATGAATTGTAAGATATGCAAATATATTCTTTTATCATGTAATATAAAAATGAAAATGTATTTCCGTCAATGTATTTATAGCAACTGTTGAACCAAATTGTTCATCTGTTTTATAGAATATTAAAAAAGATCCCAAACTACATATATTATAGAAAATTTAAAGGCTGTACCAGTACCAAAGAAGAAAAATTAGATAAAATCTTTTTTTCCTACAGATGTTTACAAAGTATTCTTCAAAATAAAAATTGTTAAAAAATTATATTTCATTAGATTTACAAACTCTTGGGAGATGTAGAAATTCCATGATAAATATTTAAGAAAATGCAAAGCCAAATCACCGTATTGTACATTAAGTTAAGCATCTGACTGTGACGTCAGAACTCTCCACTGAAATTTAAATTTGTTTTGTGTTCCAACATAACTCTATTTTATGTTTATTAACGTCAAATTAAATTAATATAAAATTGGCTGAAAACACCTTTTGCATTAAGAAATTATAGCCTCATATAAATCATTTCATATTCCATACTTTTAGAATGTTGCAAGAACGCATTGAACGTTATTTTATTACTTTCATATAATAAAATTATATGATTTGTCCTTTTTTAATATTGATAAAAAATAAATAAAAATTTTAAAAACACCAAATCCCACCCCAAAATTCGTCAAAATATTACATATACAACATCCCATTTTTCACATATGTATGTCACGATCGGACATAATTTCTTAGGTTTATGTTGGGCATGTTTCAAAATAATCATTCAAAAAATATTCACTGAGGGAGTCCAAACTGGAGAAAATGACGCTTAAACATTTTTGATTGGATTCAACTAGAGAACTGCTATACCAATATTTTATGCAAAACAAGTGTAACAAGTTATGATCTCGAGTTGTTTTTAATTTAAATTCGATACATTCTTATATTTAGAGAGATTTTAAGGGTAATAAACCTTTTGGGGCAAACTCTACGCATATCATTCAATAGGAAATTTTCCACCCTATTCAGTCGTGTAATTATTTTTTTTTTTTATTCAAAACAATTGTAACAAGTTATGGCCCCAAATCTTGTTTTTTTACTGTAAATTAGATACATTTTATATTTAGAGCGATCTTAATCGCAAATCTATTGTTTTTTTAGTTTAAATTCTATACATTCTTATATTTAGAGCGATCTTAATGGTAGTAAACCTTGGGGGTCAACTCTACGCATATACCATTCGATAGGAAAATTTCCACCCTATTCAGTCGTGCAACTTTTTTACGCAAAACAAGTGTAACATTTTATAAAATCAAATCTGTTGTTTTTTACTGTAAATTTGATACATTTTTATATTTAGAGCGATCTTAAGGGTAGTAAATCTTTGGGGGTAAACTCTGCGCATATATAATTCGGTAGGAAATTTTCCACCCTATTCAGTCGTGCAGCTAACTTTTTTATGCAAAACAAGTGTAACAAGTTAAACTACAAATTGTTTTTTTTTAATGTAAATTTGATAAATTTTAATATTTAGGACGATCTTATGGGTAGTAATCCTTTGGGGGTAAACTACGCATATATCATTCGATAGCAAATTTTCCAACCTATTCAGTCGTATAATTAATTTTTGTATGCAAATCAAGTGTAACTACGCTTCGGATGAGGCCGTAACACTATTTACATACTTGTAAATGTACTTTATTTTATATGGACAGTTGGCCGTGCATTAGATACAACGGGCTTAGGTATTTACGAAAATATAAAAATTACTTTTATTTTATGAATTTGTGATGTTTTCATAGTACAATAAACGTTACTTTTAATTTAATAATAAATAAATGATCAAATCTGTTACAATTCAAAATATAAATGGGCATATAATCATTATTAATGTCTACAATATAAAACTATTTTTACTTTTATTTTTTATTATGTAAATAACACGTTTATTATAATATAATAAACGTGATATAAACGGACAAATTATTATGATACACGTTTATTAAAATACAATGAACGTGATAGAAACATTAGGTCTGTTCCAACAAACAATTTCAAACGCAGAAAGACTGGCGAGTTCTTAAAATGAAATTACATAGTTCCCGATTATGGATTATCAAAATTACTGGATGCCATGGAAAATGAATTGTAAAATACTTATTGTTATATTTTAAATACTCATGATTGTTTATGCATTTCCTCCTGTATTTCATACAAATTTTAATATGATATAGATATATATTTGTGTTTCACAAGGAAATGTAAATTGAGAATATCTTTAAATTTCTTAATTTGTGATTGCGGGAGATTTCGGAAGTAACTTCCTTGGAAAACTAAAAATCGACATCAACAAGCATAGAAGCAAGAGATAATCACTTTTAGTGTAGAACTGTAGTGACTGTAAGTATATACAATATAAACGATCAACTAGTAAATAGTACAGCATTTGTACTTAACAAATAGAGAATTGATACGTTTGTTGTATGAACGAGCCGCAGTTTACGACGGAATCGCATCATTCAGCAACCTTGAAATGTATAATAAATATTATAAATGGAATTTTCTACATTAGGCGAGGCTTTTTCATTACGAACGACCAAAATCCGACGCACAATATTCATAAGAATTGAAATTGCAGATCAAACGAATTGGATTCAAATTATCTCCTTCACTTCAACTGGTCTGTAAAGCCTTTATTTTATTTAAAATTTAAATCAAATGAGAACATGAATTTCTTCGTAATATCTAAGGTAAGCGGTTGAAGTTTTTACATTTATATTTTACAAAGTTAATTTATTAAAATTAATGTGTACTTTTGGAACGCTTTGTTTTGAACATTAAGTACGAGTCCCTTCACATAGTTGGTCCACCCTAGGATTTTTGTGAAATTCGTATTTGGGGAAACATTCATGTACTATGCATGAACTTTAATATTCATTCATTTAATCTTTAGGATCGCTCATTACGTTATCAAACAACGAATAAAAATACCTATTGAGTGAAATAGATAACGAAAAAAAAAAAAAAATGTGTACAAATCATTAACAAAAAACAATTTTATTAATTATTAGCAATTGTCTTAGCGTCCTTTGTCCAAAGCCACCTATTATAGGCTTTGTAACAAAATAAAAATGGGTTGATGTAACAATAAAGTTGGTGTTTTCTACTGCATATTATTAATTGAAATAAGGGGCTCGTATTTATACTGAACTTTATAAATAAAAAGAAATAATTAACAGCTGAATATTTCGTTTCATAGACAACAAAATATTAATAAATTGCTACAATATTGCAAAATCTAAAATTTAATTTATCATACCTTAAAATATTAAATAAATTTTCAAAATTTGTAAGTAGTTATTAGGAACAGTAAAATATGAATTACAGTAAGAATTTATGTTGTTAATAAATTTTAATTTACACATATTTAAATTTATTGACGTCATTCATAGAGTCGTCTAGTTCTAGTTGAGAGTAGGAGTAGGAGATAATCGGATTCGTCGGTTGTTCAAATTTAAGGTTATGAGAAGTGATATGTGCTGTGATGTTGACTTAAAATATAATGAAATAGTGTTTACGAAGGAAGATAAATAATGTACGATATAAGACTAATTTGCAAGATAATGTTCATATGTATTTTCTGTTACTTTTAGGTTGTGCTTTAAATTATGTTTATAATAAAGCTTAATATTTTGCAATAAAATGGAAAATGGAAATATAATTCAAGACACTGTCTCTAAGGGTAAGTAGTTTTAATTTGAATGTATATTTTTAAAGTTTTTTTGTGTTAAATTAATATAATGCGCATTTTCTAGTCGGATGTGTTTATTTGTTATCTATTAGGTTTCGTTTTTATTTCGTACACATTTTTAAAAGTTATAAATCATATAAAACTTAACTGAGTAAATGTATAAAACAAAGAAACGTTTATTATATGTATCATCAATTCTAAGATTTACTATTCGTTTAGTAGACATTATTACATTTATAAATATATCAGTATCGATATCTCCATAAAAGTATATTTTAGGTTGAGAGGTTATGTTGTATTTGTAAATAACATATCAATAGATGTGTTAAAACTTCGAATGTTGTCTTCATTAGACATGATTCACATGATTAATCGTCTAAATCTGTACCTTAAATTTTAAAGCAATTACAAGAAAGCAAAATATTATTTTGTAAATAAAATGTAAAATATACAATATACAACTTGATTAGTTAGTTAATTCGATGACAAACTTTGATACATGAAAGTTGATAAGAAAAAAATGTTAATGTATCTTATATGTTGAAGCAATTTTGAAAATCGTATTTCGATTTCAATTCAATTCCCGTTGGTTTTATTAACAAACCAAATATCATGATTTAAATGTTGAAAATATTCTATTATTTTTTTTTTTATATCTGTTCTAAATAAATTGTCTTCTTGGTGTTCCCCATAAATAATTAAAATATGATAAGTTGATAAATTTTGAAAATATTTTCTTTTTTATGTTTGTTCTGAATCTATTGTCTTTTTGTTGTTCTCTGTATTGACTAGATTTTTTATTTTACGCTGACAAACACTGACAATATTTAGATAAAAGAATATGATGATTAATGACACTGCGTTGTTTTTTTTTTTGTTACCCTGATACCAATTTAAAAGGAAAATGTCGTTTCCACCTTAAAAATAAAAACAACTGAAAAATGTTTTTACGTAACAGTATTTAGGAATACTATTTGGAAATTATCCGTATTTCCAAACAAATTGAAAATAATATTTTGTATTGTTTGAACAAATGGATCATTGATAGTCCAGTCAGTAGGTGAATCAATCTACATAAAATAACGTAATTTGGGTGATAGTATGATTTGTTAGAGGGATGTATTCTGAACATAATGCCGGATTTCTGGGGTTCCCCGAGCGTCAGTGGCGCCGCTGTTGCGACTAACGGGTTTAATTCGATATCGCGAGAACGATTCATTTACACAAAAAACACAGACCTTTTACAAATTGAATTTACTAACTTTTTTATTAGAAACTTTTTTTTTCTAGCATCAATACTTGTCGAGTTATTTCCTTAGAAACGCACAAATTTCTGTATTTTCATCTTTTTTTGCCTTTACCTCCCTAACCGTTCACTTTTATCGAAGTTTATCTATTATCAAACGTATCTACTTCTTTTGTTTAAAACTTTTTTCTCTACTAACAATACTTTGGTAGTTATTGCTTAGTTTATCGATCGAACTCCGCGCTATCGTCGTTTCGCGTGTTCACGGACGCGCTATCACAAATGTTAGTGCTGCTTAGCCCAGTCTAATAGTTTTTATTGTTTTTCATTTACCTATTTTAATCGAGTAATTTTTGCGTACTATGTTATATCAATGGATGTGTAAATATTATACATAGGCGGGTATGCATTTCAAACTATTTTTAATTTTAACTCTGTTTAGAAGAACTTAGGAAAAAAATGATAAATAAAAGTACTTGTTTTAACGAGTTCTAATGGTGATTAAAGTTTCTACGTGAACTTCCGTAACACCATGTATATTGGAAAGCCAATTGGGGCGAGTGTAACGCACACATAAGATATAGTCCCACAGTACCTCGTCATTTGGGTCTCCATCTCCTTTCGATGGCAATATGGAACACAGGAAAATCTGTATGTCCCATACAAGGCGCAGTTATGAAGTGAATACATTTGTTTAGCGAACAGCGCTAGTTAGGTTTTAATAGGATTTTAGTTAGTTAATGGTGGAGATTGTTCGTAGTTGAAACTATAGAACCATTTCAGCTGGAGCAGAAAGCCACCTTAACATCCTCAAGATCTTTTATATGAGAGTTTCAGTTGGTGTTTCTAGGACTTTATTTTGTGTTTTAAACATAATTTTGTAAAACCGAACCAACGAACATGTTCGACAAATAATTATCATGACTGCATTTACTTGAACTTATTTATAAAATGGTGTTCCTCGCTTGGAAAAAATAAGTACTTTGTTTTAATAAATATCTATTGCTAGTATTTTTTTAATGACTAAAATACTTTAAGTTCATGGTCTTTCAAGTTAAATGACAGTAGACAGTAGATCGATCCCTATTTCAACTATTATGTTTACAAACAAAATGAATGTCTAGAAAGTAGCAATATTAAAAATGACATGTGTACCAACCGGCGAAGTGGATTGCATGGTAAATATTATATAACGCTACATACATACATTAGGAGATAATTACAATTGATATATCGGTAACTACATAGAAGGCCGGGGACAGACGAGCGTTAATTTGAACGTCCATCAAAACGCACGTTGCGAAGGACGTTTAAGCATTGCCATACTTTAAATACGGCATGTAACACATCAACGCGTGTCTCAGTAATGCTTAAACGTCCGTCGCAACGTGCGTTTTGACGGACGTTAAAGTAACGCTCGTCTGTCCCCGGCCTTGTCTAACGTACTTGACATAATTTCATTATCATAAAAATCCGTCAAATTGTAAATTGGTTTCGATAACACAGTTTTTAACGTTTTGAATATTAAAGAATACGTAGCTGACATTAATTTTATTGTAGACTTGTAATTTTGAATTACTGCATACGCAGTAACAGCAAAAAAAAAAATTGAAAAGGAGGTGCTCGATAATATTTAGAACGTTAGAAATAAGAATTAAAATATTTTAGAAGCATTTGAAAATAGTACCTCGTCGAATTGAAACGAACATGGCCAAAAAGAGTTCAAAATGGAAATCTTTGAAAAAAATTAAATTGTATATGTGTGTCCCACGACGTGAGGTCACAACTTCGTGTACGTAATCTTTAGACCAAATATAGTTAAAAAGTCTAATAAAGTTATGCCCTAAAGTAAAACATTTCAAAATACAGAGTGTTTAATTATTAGTTATTAAATAATTACTATTTCAGAAAAGCCAATGTTTATTTTTATTTTAGTTTAACTATAAAGATTGTTCAAAATGGCTACCGTTGCTCTCGAGACACATTCTGGCTCTTCTTAAGAGAGATCTGGTTGCCCTACGTAACATGTTATTTGGCGTGGATTCTCCAAATCCCAAGCTGTTCTTTCTGTTCGTTAATCCATTCCTCGTAAAAGTTGCCTCATCCGTGAATTAAAGTCGTAGGTGTCGATTTTGAGTGATCCAGCGGCAAAATTGCATACGATTATTGGACACCTGTATATCTGCCAGACAATGCAAATTGTTAAATCTATCATAGATTGATGTATTTTACTTTAATAAATAGTTGATAATTTTCTTTTGCTATAAAATTTTTCAAAGCACATTTAAAGTGTTCTTTTTATTTTTCAGTCTTGATTTATGATCTCTTTTTACTGTTTTAGGCATATGCGAAGAACCTGTAGAATTTCTGTTTACACAAGACAATTTGCCAAATATTGTGGAAGCAGCTAAAATTTATGTATTGATGCCGAAAAATGTACCAATATCAAGAGCGGCAAGACTACAGTGGTTATTGGATCGTATTAATACAGTTATAACAGTTAATCCATGCTCAGATTTAGTAAGTTATATTATTGACTTAAATTTTTACTCAGTGATATATTTTTAGTACGTTAGTAATGACTTGAAAATAATATCAGCATTACCACACGAAGGTTGTAACATAAACACTACAAATTATATAATTGCTAGTAACACCAAAGTGAAGTTTCTTGCACAGTCTTATCGTTTTGTTTATTGTTTGGATATGAGTCCATCGTTAACAGCGATTAATGTACGTTTGGGTGAAATACTCTTTGATGAAATTATAACAAATTTCAAAACCAGTTTGTGGAGATTATGTGAACAAGTAAGTGAAATTATACAAACATTTATGCACACCTTTATATTTCTTTTTGTTTTTATAGTTTACCATTCCAGGAAGTCAACAAATCTTTCAGCCCTGTGTTTATCTTACTGTGATAGTCAACACTCCATTTTTTATAAGTCCAGCACAACAGGTGCTGGTGAAAGGAGTTCAAGTTTCTAGTCAAAATGTACAAGACATAATTTATTCTGTACAGGCTCAATTTCAGTATATTGAAGGAAGGATTGCTTATATGTCCTCTCTAGCTTATGATCAAATAACTTTACAAATGGTACTTACCTAGGTTATTTTTAGCACATTATTTCTAATATTTAATTTTAGCAAGAAATTGAAGAAGTAGGAAATTTATTTGACGTTACAGAACCGGAATGTATTTCTAATATACCTGTGGTCTCAGCCGATGCAAACTTTGTTAATATGTTACGGTATTCTATGTTAGCAATCTCATTATTACCTGAAAATAGTTTAAGTCGTAAGTAAATGGAGTATTTGTACAATTACTGTATCTAATAATTCTTTTCAGATATAATAATTATAACCGATGGTGTAGTTGCTATGCCAGACTCTAATATTATGGAATCTATATTATTTCAGTTGCATTATGACAGTATAGCTTTATCATTTTTAAAAGTGGGTTCATCATTTAATCCTCATGTAGGTGCTGGTTATGTATCTTATTCTGATCTCCTTCATTTTCTTTCTCATTCTACATTAGGAACTTGTTTGGATGTTATACCACCTGTAAGCAATTACAGTTTTATAACATTCAGTTAGTTACTTTTTGCTATTTTTTTAGAAACAACCTTTATCTGTATCTATGAACACATATCAAGAATTATTTTTTCTGTGGTCCTTTGATAGTGTCAGTCAATATAATCCTCAGTCATTTATATCGTAAGTAAAATATTTATTTACTATTTATAACTTAATACGTTATAATTTCTAGGCATGGAGGTTTCTGTAGTGTACCACCATTACTTTGTAAGAAACAAATTGAAGATGACGTCAATGTATCATTTATTCTTTTACTTTATCGACGTATGAGAGAAGGATATTCTGTAAATGTAAGTTTGTAACTTACAAATATAAAATATACGTATACAAATACATATGCATGGTTTGATCCATCTGTTTTATCCATAAAGTAGCGATAACTTCCGTGTCCTTGTACCCCGCTCCTAGATCTCTTTGTCCATCCTATTTTTTCCTGGTGTTCCTTTTTGTGGTGACATAATTGCCTAGCTCAGTCCGTTATTATTAGGCCTCGCCCGTTGCTGTTAATGATTTCGTCAACGTAGTAATATTCCTTTCTCCATGCGTCCATATTTATCTTTCCCACAATTTTTTTTATCTTAGATATTTAATGACTTCCGCTTCCCTCCCCAGCACACAAAATGTGTGCAGGTCCTCTTTGTTAATTTTCCTTTTTCTTTGTCATACAATTCCTTGAATTCTCTCCCTTTCTTTCTATATTTGTCCCATAACTTTATCCTTCTTTGTTCCTCCTTATATTTTTCTTCAATCTCGTACTTCATCATCATTATGGAGGATTGTTCTGTTTCTGATAACTTTTTTACAAATTGATTTTTTTTATTTCCTCCTAACCTTTCTATTATATATCTTATCCCAATCTACTCATTTCAGTTTTGTCTGCATTGTTATCATTATCTCTTTTCTCCTCCTTTATTTCGCTATCCTTTAAATTTCTTCCTTTTTAATTTTGCTTCGTTGTTAATTAAGCTTGTGATTTGATTCTGCCATCTTCGTTCGTTCATTCATTCTGCCATTCTGCCATCTTCATTTCTTCCTTCTAAAGATACTGTTAATTTAAGCATTTCAGTATGTACCTCATCTTAATTTCTTATATTTTGAGTGACTATTCTAAATGAATTGGAATTGTTCTTTTAAATATTTCTATAAATATTAACTGATGATTTGTTTGATGTAACAACTAATATACATACATAATTAGTTTGTTAAATTTCATTACTTATTTAGTTCATTTTTCAGAAAATTATTTTAAATAATGGTCATTTAGAAATAAGACTGAGTTTACATTGGAAGACACATATTTTTATACAATATATAATAACAGTGGAGTGGCCTATAGTTAAATCTACAGTGCATTATGAAATTCACGTTACAGGTAAATCAATTTCATGCATAGTATTTTTTTCATTTCATTTTATTTTATTTTAGCTCCTTATGATTTTTTGCATGATATAACATGTCTTATGAAAAAAGAAACAAAATCTTCTTATAGGCATGCTGTTTTTGAAAGATGTTGGATACGCCTAATACAGTTAGCTTCTAATGATGTAGCAGAGCAGTTAAGTTTGTTTTATAGTTCAAGTAATTGGTATTGTATTCCAGACAGTATACAAAGTGGAATACCTCTCTTCATTTTAAATGAAAATACAATGTACGATTCAACAAAATCATTTTTACCAAAGTTAGTTGATATTTCTATTTTGTTACTTAAATAATTTGAAAGATTCAAATAACGAAATTTTAGTGACAAATCTTGTCCGAAGTTTTCTTCTATGTGGCAGCCCATTTGTCAAATTGAAATTAGCAATTGGAGGAAATGGTTTCATGTTCATAAGTTGTCACTTATTTTAAGGCATGATGATCCTTTGCCTAAACACATACATTTAACTAATTCATCCGGAAGGTTTGATGTAAGTACATTTAAAATAATTGCATTATATTATATTTATTGATTTTAGGTTATACAATGCAGACAAGCTGCAACGGCATTATACGACTTCTTGTCAAAATGGTCTACTTTTATTTTAATTGACAATCATACATATGTAAAATTATTAGATAGCGATTGTGACACACCTTCATTTTGTTTAATACGTGTTACTTCAAAATTTCCAAGTGCCACATTAAATATAGCGTTTATTACAGGGACTTCAGGGCACATTAGATCAAATGTAAGTGTATTTTAATATCAGCTATAATACATTGTTGATTGTTGATTTTAGGTATTAGATGAATTAAAACAAGAATTGTCATCTTTATTACATTTTTCGCTCTCCTGTAAATCACAAGAGACAACTTGTACATTGTTACAGAAGCCACTAGAGAAAATATGTATTAGGTATTAATTTATAATTCCAGATTTCAAAATTATGACAATTCACCATTATACAGTGTGTTTTGGCAGGGAATTCCTCAATAACTCGTCAACAGTGACAGATAGAAAAAAAGTTTCTACAAATAGTTGTAGGATTATGATTGGTCTGTAATTTAAAATTATTGGTATGTAAACTGCTACGTCCAAACGCTTAGATTTTTTGCAATAAAATTTATTGTGTGAATTTACGGAAGTTGGGAGATGATATCGCAAATTATCAGCGGATATACAGGTAGTCAGTATGAAAGTATCAACTTTACTAACTTTTAAATTATTTTTCACGATTTTTTTAAATGGAACAGCCTGTATATTTTTACAAGAAGTTTTGCGGAATTAAATTCGTCGTCGATCCATCGTTAGTTTCCCTATACCTATCTTTAGCAGTATCTACGATAATCGAGGATATTCAAAATTGTAACGTTATGTAACGAGTTATTGAGGAATTCCCTGCCAGTGAAACACCCTGTATATTTGTATTTAAATTTTACAAATATTTATTATTTTATTTCATAATTTTAGGTATGAACGGATGCCAAGTGATTTTCATACTGTTATTTTTCCTGATGGTACCCAACCACCACACTCTTTACAAGATCTTCCTGGTTCTCCTTTTGCTGGTGCACTTTTTACAACGTTGTCTCGTTACTTGTTTCATCAAAGATGGATATGGTGTGCTAGTCATCCATCAAATTCAAAGTTGGAGTTTTCTGTTATATCTCGCATATTGACTACATTAACTAAGTACTAGTATCTAGTTTTATAATACACTGTATCATTTTATCTTTATTTATAGGATGCGTTTAAAAGAAGGATTTCATTTTGCACATTCTGCATCAGGTATCATTACAATGGTTTTGGAGTTAAAAATGAATCCTGTGTTAAGTTGTGTTGTACAGTATGTACTCTTTCCACCTCACAATGAAGACATCCACAGTTCTTCAGAAGATGATCAAGAATATGACACAGATACTGAATTACAAATTGTAACAGAAATTTGGATTGAACCACAATATGGAACCATCTCGACAAACCAAATGCCATATTTACGCTATATGGAAAATAAGTACTACTATGAATTAAGTGAAGAAGTATATGATATTTTAGTTACATCTACGTTTTCCTTAAATAATTTTTGTAGATTCGCCAGTCTGATCTTAATTGTATTAATTCTCTCTTAACATTAGAATATTTAAGTTTAATGTGTCAACACAAGAAGAATTTAGTTATAGATAATACACATATTATATTAAATCGAAGACAAAACTGTACAAATAAGAACGAAATGTCCAGTAATGCTCCTTGTAATGAAGACTCTGCGTAAGTTTATTTTAATAACATTTTGACAGTTGTATTTTAATTTTAATTTTAGGTCGGTCTGGATTCCTATACTTGTTCAACGAATTCAACACATTGCCTATTATTTTAATCCAATAAGCATTCTTACGCATTGCCAACAAACTGAACTCTTATTTTCGATGTTTATCGAAGGTAATTATAAAATTAGCATCATATGTGAAAATGATAAAAATTTATCATTTACAATTTACTTGTATACCGGGTGTGCCAATTATCTGGGATCGGCCTATTACGCTTTACCTATTCACTTGATTAAAAAATGTTTCAAGTAAAACTTGTTTGGAGTCAAGTATACCATAAAATTATTCTAAAATATACAGGTGTTTACTTTTGCCTGTACGTTATACAACTTTGTTATTTTAAATCGAACATCCTGTATATTGTTGTATTTTCATATTCCCTGTTACAAAATAGGGAAAGTTTATACTAAAGACCCCATTCAAAAATTGAGCGGTTTTCGAGATATTAGGTAGTTCTCTTTGAAAATTAATAACGTTTTTGTAACGATTCTTTGGCGTAATTGTAACAATGCTTCAAGTTAAACAGCCAATACCAAATATCCTCGTTATATTATACAGGGTGTTTCAAAATTGAAAATGAATTGTAGCATCTTTAAAAGGCTAAAACTGTTTTTTTTTCAAATGGAACACCTGTATATTTTTTGATTAAGTTTTAAGTTCTTTTTCGATCGCGTATAACTTTTCCTATAGCTAAAGTTAATTCTTTTCAAGTTATAGGAAATTTAGTATCCAAAAACCTGTATTAGGCAAAATAAGATATATGATAGTAATACCATTGACGTAATACGTTGTGAAGTAGATTTATTTAGCTATTTTTCATAACAATGTTTATGTCAAGAGACACAATTTCCATTATTACACAGATATGAATCCGCATATGACCTACGAAATTCGTCGACAAAATAGATGGTCGCTTAGCGTTTGGGGATGTATTGTTGGTAATACTGTCATTGGTCCTCATTTTTTCTAGGGCCACTTAAACGGAATGAGATATTGGCACTTTCTGTCCAACAACCAAGGAAATCTCTTAGAGGATGTACCACTGCTAACCAAAAGACATATGTGGTTCCAACACAATGGTGCTCCTAGCCATAATCATGTGTTAGTAAGGCAGTTATTAACCGAAATATAAGGCAATAAATGGATCGGAAGAGGTGGACCTATTGCGTGGCCACCTAGATCACCTGATCTAATCCATTAGATTTCTTCCTATCACAATATCAATTGTTTACCAGCAAACACCAACTATACCTGAGGATATGAGAGAGAGAATTGTCTAGGCTTTTCAGCATATTAATTATGAAACACTTTTACGTGAAAATTGTCTTTTCGGCAACGTTTAGAAATGTGCCTAAATAATGAAGGTGGTCATTTTAAAGAATATCTATAGCGCGCTCTCATTTATATTTTTTTATTATTTTTAATAGTTGTCATTTCTATGTTTTGAATAATAAATTATTTTTTTAGTTAACTTAATTGAGCATTTCTTATTACTTTCTTACTAAAGTTTTTTCAGCATCTGTGTATGTATAATCAGAGGCAGAGTACATCTCATGGCTAACAATAAGTGCTTACCATAACTTTAGAATTTTAGTATAAACTACAGGTAACAAATTATATTCA
>JAFFZR010016109.1:0-17392 GCA_018397195.1 Lethrus apterus | reverse complement strand
TGCACGAATTAGAAATGGCCATTGGACAACTGGAAGAAGCAGCACCGGAAGTTCTCATCCGAGTTGCTGAAAACATGAAGACGTTGCGTTTATGTCTACAAAATAATGGACAACACTTTCAACACTTTTTATAAATAATTATTTAATCTTTATCAACTTTAATAAAATATTTATTCGTTGTTAATTTAAGATCACTTTTTAATGAAATTACAGTACCTTGTTAGCTTTTGCCACTTTTTATGTATTTTCTTACAACTTGGTAAATATCGTCATAAGAATATTCAGCTGCTTCAATAGGAAAATGCTCCTGAAATTCTTCAACGTACGAATATTTCCGTTTCCTCTTCCATTTCCATTTCTAAAATAGGGTTCTAAAACAAAAGCAATACTAAGATGCAGCTAAACATATTTCATATTTAGTTATTCATATTGAAATAGTCATATTCTCACTTAGTTGTGACTGTATTATGCTCTCATACAAGATATATTATGTATTAGAACATCCTTCTTTCTAACAAACTTAAAAGGTATAAATAAATAATCAATGTACCTTTAGCAGAATGAAGAACTTTGAAACTCATACTCTTAATTGTAATAGTTCAGCAGTTTCAGACTTCAACTAATTTATTCACATTAACAATAAACAGGTAAAGTTGTAAATGGTTGCTATTTCAGTAATTTCGAATAATCAACATTCTGATTGTTTTTATTTTTACAGGTATTCAACAAGCACCAGCTGTTGGTAGAGCAATTGCAGAACTTCTTTTAGATGGAGAATTTCAAACAATAGACCTAACGCGATTTGGTTTTGATAGATTAATTGTGAATAAACCAATGTCTGAGATTTGTATAGTATAATTTTGTTACTTATGTTTATATAGCTTAATGTGCCACATGTAAATGTTAATTCATCATATTTGTTGATGTAATTTAAGTTATATTAAGTACATAACAACTTTTTTAAATAAAAATTATGCAAGATCTATGTTCATTTGAACTAAACTCTAAGCAATTTGATGCTTATTAGATGAAACGTTTTTACTGCAACTTAAAACAAGTAAGAACTTATTCAAGCATATGAAGGAAGATAGGCAAAAGAATTATTAATGAAAAATACCTCATTAAATCTTGCAGGAAATGATAGACTCGACAGTATATAAGCTTAGAGCTAGAAAAGGGGAAATATGTGGCTGTGATATTTATTTAATTAAAAGGGCTTTTAACTTGGTAAAGTGTGATATATTAATAAAGAAACTAGAAAATTCAGGGCGCAAAATTGGATTGTTGGAAGAATACTTACTTATAAATACAATAAATAAAACAACATATACCGCAAGACTAAAATTTGCTCTTTTTATTACATCATAGGTACATACATACATAAACCATAGGCTTCTACCATATAGGTAAGTGTAAGACTTCTATTTTGTTAAGGATATAAATAAAATATATTATTGTACATTTATTGTAAATTAAATTGATCAATATCAGCCACTTGGTTATATTTTTCTTGAATTGAAATAAATGAATAAATGTTCCCAGTGATATATTCTAATATGATTAACTTGTCCTGTCCTTGTGTTGAATGTTTATTAACTTCAACTTCTCAAAAACTATCTATGCCTGTTATGACCTTTCCTCGGGCCAGTATACCATAGTTTTTAACTAATTGCAACACTGCTAAATAAGTCGGCTTAGCAACATGACGTTGATTGCTTATCCTGCTGGCCACTAATTATATGCAAACTACATAAGTCTATAAGATTTTTTTATATATATATATTTGATTTTTGGCATTATACATGACTTGTACAATTCCATACATTTACATATATCATTCTCATGATAAACAGAAACAAATATAGTTTGTATATTTTAATTAATAAAGACTGTAAATCTAAACATCACATCATTATAATAATAGCACAACCACTAAGCTAATATTACAATTAAAATGTCAGTAATACTTTTATTTGAATTGTCCAGCATTTGATCCAAAAAAGCTGTTCCCTTGTTTAGATGCAGCCCTAGAGGGTGCAAAACCTAATAGTTTTTGAATATTCTGTCTTATAGACATCGTACATAAAATATACAAAAAAATGAATGAACATTCCGTGTAGTCATCACCTGGTAAATTTCTGTGGCTTAAACCTTGAATCCACGTAATTGGTGTAAAAGGCAATCTAGCGACGACTCTGCCATCAAAACTACAATCACAAAGATGTAATTAATACATTAATATTACTTTCAAACGCACTTACATGCTATTGAACATACTAAGTAATGCGGTAAAAGCAAAACCTATCGCAAACATAGATTTCATTTTAACAAGAGATAAATCTCTATTGTTTATTTTTAATCGTTCTTCTTCCCTCTCAATTTTCTTTTTATGTTGTTTATAAAATGAATCGCCATGTGTTTCTTTTCTTTTCTCCACTACAAATGACGTCTTTACTCGAAAATTAATTACCTTTTGTGATCAACTTACACTTCTTACTTTGTTTTTCCACCTCGGTTTTTAATTTCTGATACTTTTCTGTACGATACACCAAAAGCCATGTTAGGCCCTCTCCTAACAAAGCTGTACATATCGATATGAAAACTATTAGTAATGTATCGGCCCACATAATTTACAGATTAAATAATTTAATTCATAAATAAATGAATGAATTTAAAACACGTAGGTTACAACACAAAAAGAATGACGCTTCCACAAGACGTTTCGAAACATGCATAATAGGCAGCCTACTAATTAGGCGTACATACTTCGGAACATAAAAAATGACAATTGTACAATAATTGTAGTTGCCTTTTATATCAACAATTTACTACTTGAAGTTTCGACCAATCGCAGCAATCCACATGTTTTGACTTGCGTGTGTGGTAGTTTGGTTGGAATTTGTTATCAAGTGATAAGTTTGAACAGAGGTATTGAAATAGACCTAACAAATGAGTCCATACTGAAAAATAAGTGTATATTAAGATGAACGTATCGAACTGGTTTATTTTAGTCATATTTAATTTATGTATATCATCTTTAACCTTAGTGTTAGCTGGCAGAGACTTTTATAAAATATTAGGTGTATCGAAATCAGCTAGCCTTCATGAAATTAAGAAGGCATATCGTAGATTAGCAAAGGAATTACATCCGGATAAAAATGCGGATGATCCTACCGCTTCTACAAAATTCCAAGATTTAGGTGCAGCTTATGAAGTGTTGGCTGATGAAGAGAAAAGAAAAAAGTATGATAGATGTGGCGAAGATTGTTTACAAAAAGATGGTATGATGGACAACAATTTTGATCCATTTGCTAGTTTCTTTGGTGATTTCGGTTTTCATTTTGGTGGAAACGAACAACAGAACGAGGCACCAAGAGGTGCTAACATAGTTATGGACGTACCTGTAACATTAGAAGATTTATATACAGGAACTTTTATTGAAATTACTAGAAACAAACCTGTGATGAAAGCTGCAAAGGGCACACGTAAATGTAACTGTAGGCAGGAAATGATTACCAGAAATCTTGGACCTGGAAGATTCCAAATGATGCAACAGACTGTATGTGATGAATGTCCTAATGTAAAACTTGTAAATGAAGAAAGAATATTAGAAATGGAAGTTGAACCAGGTATGGTTGATGGACAAGAAACCAAATTTACTGCAGAAGGGGAACCTCATTTAGATGGAGATCCTGGAGATTTAATACTTAAAGTAAAAACTCAACCACATCCAATTTTTGAGAGAAAAGGAGATGATCTTTACACAAATATAACAATTAGTTTACAGGTACATATTTGAATTTAACATGTTTCTTATCATACAGATTTCTTTAAACATTGTAACCAAACTTAAGGAGATAATTTGTTATCGAAAACCATAATACAACTAGTATTACTCTAAATAATACTCTAAATACACATTTTTATTAATAGAGAAATTTAAAGAAAACACAAATGTAATAATTTATTTCATTACTGTTGCAAAATTTGATCTCACTTGTGAATCAGTATCGAAATTTGGTGTCGAAAGTGGACATGTTTGGTCCAGTTATCACATATTCTCAAACATATAGATTAAATTGTTTGAATTATTAAAAGATAATGAAATGATTTATGTTTCAAGGACTCTTTGGTTGGATTCACTTTGGAACTACAACATTTAGATGGGCATATGGTTTCAATTACAAGAGATAAGGTGACATGGCCAAGTGCACGAATTCGAAAGAAAGGAGAAGGAATGCCAAATTATGAAAATAATAATTTACATGGTACTTTATACATAACATTTGATGTTGAATTTCCTAAGAATGAATTATCCGATGAGGACAAAAATGGTAAGACTTCATTGTTGTTGACCCCAGCTTATTTTGAAATTAAGACTGTTAAATTTGGTATTAATATGAATTTTCTTGTTTCAGCTATTAAGAAAATATTAAATCAAAGCTCTAATAACAAAATATACAATGGACTTAGAGGATTTTGATGTGAAAGTAGTTAAATTTTTATTTGTAAATATTTGTGAGTGAGTGTATGATATATCCTTGCGTGTTATTTTTGACCTTTATTTATTGTCATATATGTTATGAATTTGTTACAAACAAATTGTTTCTTATTCCCCAATATGCACATTTTCATCTTCAAATGTACGTTTATGAAACAGAAATGAACTTTTTCAAATAAACAATTTTGTAAATAAATTTGCTAAGGACTGGGTTTTTATTGTTAACAATTACAAAATGTATAATAAAATACTTATCTTTTTATTCTTGAGCCAACCAATAAAACACTTCAAATAAAATAGAAATAAATTTATTACATCACACATATATATGTCATTCATAGTATATCTTTTTATTGGTTGAACGCTCAAGAATAAAAATATCTTTCCAAACATTTCAACCAAGAAATTTACATTAATCAAAAATTAAAAAAGTTAAATAAAATAATGAATGGACATTTCAAGTACAATGCAAAGTTTTAACTCATCTTCGTTAAGAAAGGGCGAACAAAAAATAATTTGAAACTTAATTACATAACAAATTAAATGATAAACAAAAATCGTAAAAATTAATTCTGAAATATTCTAACATATTCCAAATTAATACTTTTAGACAGATGAACGAAGATAAGGTGTTAAATACTTTATTAATTTTAAGTTCTCCTGTTTGCTATGCGAACATCCAATCATTCAGAAATAATAAGTGGTTATTCAGTGTTCAGTGTACTTTATTATCCAAGTCCTTAATTCCGTACTTTTTTCACTGCGATATAACGAAATTTATTTCTTAATTTTCTTCACATTCATCGATGTAAATCAATATTTCTTCTTTTTAACGTTCCTCATTTTCCGCGATGTGAATTGATATTTTCAACATTATGGTTTTCCATGATATAATTATTACATTTCTTTTTCGATTACTGTAAAACGATTAACAAATTATTGATAATTTTATTTATTATGTGATTCGTTTAAAGACCGCTTATTCTTTGAATGATCGGAGTGTCTCGTTGAGACGGTTTTACCTCGTGGACTTGTGACTCGAAGGAGACTTAAAAAACCTAATGGGGACTCGGTAACCATAGGTATCTCCTATCAACTATCGTTGATTATCCAAAGAATCTATCAATCAGAGATTGTAATTAATTGGTGTCTATCGAAGACTGACTATTTTCTAGGAATAAACCCGTCTCGTCGTGAGCTATTCATCGGTCGAAATTTCTATCTAGGAATTCTCAAACTTTTCGATGTCGAAGATCTTTCCGTGAAGAATTTCAACGCTTAGTCGGAGACTATGGTAATTCATCGTCTCGCTGTGAACTTTGCATTGAATAACTAATAATTTCTATCTTAGAATTTTCGAAAAATCCCCTTCAAGTAGCTTTTAAAGACATCCATGCTCGAACGTTGGGATTTGTATTAAACCACTCTGCTTATTTTTCTCTCTTCGTTCTTATGTCCATACTCTTGGTTGATTCTTGGGCTTAACTCTCGCTATCCTGTACCAAACACAATACTTTCTCCAAATTTATTTTCTACAATCTGGTGATTTTTATTGAAACAGTATAAACAGAGGAGGAACTTTCTTCTCTTATGACTGATGCTTCTTCTATTAATGTTAGAGAGGATTACAAATAAAGGGTCACCTGCCGCAGTCCCCTTTTAAGCTCGAAGTCATTATTTGAAAATATTCCGTTCGCTTGCACTACATTTTGGGTTATTATTAAAGTCATCGATCTTTATCATTCTTGTCAATTTGCTTGGGATTTTGAATTGTTCCAAGCACTGGTTTATTCCATGCTGTACTTGATATTCTCACTGGCAATTCTGTTTTCCCCCTCGCTTCTGTTGTTTGTTGAATTGCTCTTCTCATGGGAAGAGGATCTTACATACTTAATTCTTCTTTTCTTTCTAGATCTTCGTTTAAAATTTCTGTGAAGTATTATTTCCTTCGTTATCATTCATTGATCTTGGCTGGTATCCTTACCTTTGGGCTCCAATATACAAATTTCCAATTTTGTTATTATTAGGTATATTTATGCTCTTTTACGAGCTCCGCATATTTGCTATGCTTTTTTTGTTCTTTGTATGCTATTCGAATTTTATTCTGTTCTGAAAATTGTAAATTTGTAGCTTATTTTTGGATATCTCAATTGTTTCTTCTACTTTTTCCACTTTTCTTCGACATGGATAGTGGGTCCTTTCGCCTCTGTCATAAGTACCTATTTAGTGTACCTTGCCTATATTTTTTCGATTTTTACGTTGTACCTTTTTCTCCTTCTTTTGTGTTTTTTTTTTATATCTTCTATCTTTAGCTTGAGCTTAGCTACGTTTGTAATCAGCTTAATATATTTGTCATCGATAAAAATATGGACAGTTTGGGTTGACTCCTTATTGTATGGTAAAATCCATGTCCCTTTGTGCAGGACCGTCTTAAGATATTTGGCGCCCGTGGGCTATTAATAATAATGCGCTCTTCTTCATGAGAAAATATATGGGTGAGGAAGCGGGGTGACCAATGAAGTTTTACAAGAGTTTTAGAACTAGAAAAAGTTAATATAATTACCAATAAATAAGGTGACCAATTATTTTTTACTAAAAGGGAGTACGGATGGGTGGAAAAATGTTGTATGGGTTGGGTTCGCTCCGTAAATTGAAATTATTGAAATTCAAAAGGTCAGTTTTTAAAATTTATAGTTGAATTGGCATGGATTAGGTTCGCCCATATTTGAAATTATTGAAATTCAAATGTTTCAGTTTTTAAATGGGTTAGGTTCGCTCCGTAACTGAATTTTAAAACATATAATTTATGGTTGGGTTGGCATGGGTTAGGTTCGGTTCGTAATTCGAATTATCAAATTATTGAAATTCAAAATGTCAGTTTTTATAATTTATGGTTGGGTTCGCTCCGCAATTGAAATTCAAAAGGTAAAAAAGAGTGTACAAAAGGAGTAAAAAGGAGTAGGTACAAAAGAAAATACAAAATGCAAGTAACCTATAAGAACAATTGCCGCCCCAAAAGGCTGGCACCCTTGGGCTATAGCCCATTTAGGCCTGTAGTTAGGGTGGACCTGCCTTTGTATACGATTTTCTTCTGAAACCCTAATAGTCTGTTTTTCTCCACACGCCTCCTGTCACCGCCTTCAATAAAAATATTTATACTTTGCCTGAGAGTTTTTCGTTGTTTGTAAAATCCCAAAATATTACTCTATATTTGTTAATGTTAAACCATTCTGAAGTCTTTGAATTGTCATGTAGTAAAGTCCATCTGATATTGATCTGGACATTTTTAATATTCTTATTTCGTTTTCTGGCAGGTATGTTTCTTGTATGTACAGTCATAAAAACTATTATATGTCAGAAGTCCCATCGTAAAACACCTGTATTTTTTGTTCCTTAATCTCATTACTTATAACAAGACCATTCTACCCAATTGATAGTAACATCCGGTTGTATTTTCTAAACTAATTTTCGTCGTAAAATTTTGAAACTTATACAAAGTTACTAGCATGCGACGATAGTAACATCCTGTGAAATTCAAAATTTTACGACAACTTTTAATTGTTGACATTTGTATACACCACGCAAAAGCATTTTTTTTTTTTTTTGTTAATTGAATATAAAAGATGAAGAAGTAATAATTGATAAATATGATAGCAGTAAAGAAATTCGTCGTATTAATTGTGCATTATGTTTTTTTTTTTACATATAATATAGGTACCTAATCAGAGTGACATGTGTTATTACTTAAAGAAGAAATTACAAAAAAATATCCTATACAGATTCATAAATAATATATTAAAGTGTCTTCGTTTTTTCAATAATTTATTTTACAAATTGTCATTAACATAAACATGAATGATGATGAAAGAAGTTGTGTTTTAAATATTCGCTTTGCTTTTCGTTTTCAGACTTACAGCAACTAATTACTGATAACAATTGATATATTTAATTTTGTGGGCGTTTATCAAACAGTGCAAGTAATCTATGCACGTTTATGCAGTTGGTCCCTAAAGAATTCGATAATTAAATAATTAGTTCATTTTTACTATATGTTCTTTATATAATTTAAGATAGTTCGCGAAAAAATGTCAAGTTAACATAAAATACAGGGACAGGAAATTTGTCAATGAGAAGGTAAGTTAACTTTAGCTAATTTCTTTTTCCAAATTGCGAATAAGGTTGCTTACCCCAAGTAAATAAATAAAATCTAAACCAATACAAAATCTGTATTGATTTTTAAGAAAAAAAAACTTAACGTCCAATTCTTCGTTTTAATTGCTTTAAATTATACTTTTTTATTCTTAAGTATGCAACGAATAAAAGACTGGAATGAAATATATTTATTACTTGAAAAAGATACTGAAACACTTTGTTATATATTTTGTGTGTTATATTTTCATTAGCCATAAAGTCTTTTATTGGTTGCTTTTTCAAAAATAAAAAGAAGAATAATTTTATGGGGTTACGTGGACTTTTATCATTTATCGTCGTAATCAAAATATTTAAAAAAATGCCCATGCAATGTATAAAAGGAATGAAAGTTAAACGCCCCAAGTATACATTTATACTTCATAAAAATTAAATAATCAATGAAAAAATTGGAGAAAAAATATTAAACCTTTACAATTATTTGTTATAAATTTATATTGTTAGTTTTGAATCTTTTATATTATTTACAGTGCGCATTTATCATTTCTGATATTAATTTTTTTAGATTTGATTTTTAACTCAATAAAATACAAGTAAACCGCGTTTTAACATACGACATGCGCCGCGGCGCCTCTTTATATATCGAACCGTATCCACAACTTCCACAAGTACAAATCGTGAACATGTCTTCATTACATATCAAAATTTTGTACTCTTGATTTTTATATTACATAACTATGATGGTGATTTGCAACACAATTTAAACATTAAGAGGTAAATATTTTTTGTATTATATTTGTTTACTACAAAATGTGACCATAAAAAATTAATAATTTAAGAAATTAATGCAGTAGTTAATAAATAAACTAAAAAATATTAAATAGGATGTTATTTAAACTTAAAAATTTTGTTAAGTATATAATAAAATCTAGCAAATGTTTTATTACAAAATAACAAATTAATTTTCAGTATGTAAACTAATCAAATTCAGTTTATATCTTATAAAATGTAACGAACTAATCTATAGATTTATTTTATTTATAATTAAATAAATACATATTATTAAAACTAAATCTTCTGCATGGCACCTGAGTGAGACTCAATGGAAACGTAATTTTAGAGTCTGAAATATTACACACTCCATCTCTGGAATAAAATTCCTCAACTAAGATTTAAGATTATACAGGTGGAGTAGTGAAAAATCTAACGGAAGTTTGTTTATGCTACCGAGCACCGTCTTCCCTGCTCTCTGTCTTCTCCTAGATCCATCTTCCTGCATTCCCACCACCAATGTTCCTATTCGCCCCTGCCTCCTTCGCAAAACCGGCACCTTCAATCTTTTTCTCCATCCAATATTTGTTCGCCCTCTCTTCATTGCCACATCTAAATTGTGCGATCACGCATTCCTCGTTTCCACTTCTTCTTCATCTAGATATTCAGGTACCCTCCCAAATACACATACCTCCTTATATTTCCTGTTGTACCTGGCGTTTTGTATTTCTTCATATCTCCTCTCCTCCCTAACCTGTCGCCATTCCAACACCATTCTTACACAGCTGCCTCCACACCTACCCCTCACCTGCATTTCATATTTCACTGCCCACCTGCCTGCCTCCACGTCCAGCCTTTCCTGGCCTGTTTCATTCAGGAGACTTCTCTAACCATAAGTACCTTTTCCGTCCCATTAGTTGTAACCTTTCGAGGTATTTGAATTCTTTGAATCCCCACACCTCATGATTATGGACCGCACACAACACCTCGAAACCCATTGAGTTCCTTACGGTTGCCCTTTCTTTTCGACCATATTGCTCTGCGTAGTTCCTCCGCCCTTTTTGCTTTACCCCAAGCAAACACCAAATGGTCCGCGAAACTGAAGTTTTCCCTCATGATCCAACCTAGATACATCCACACCTTAACCTCCTCAATCGGTGACCCCTTCTATTCCAGGTTCACCCTCCTTCTTCTTCCTCCCCCTTTCCTGAATACCATCGCCTTAGTCTTCAGATTCAGTTATAATCCCCTTTTTTCTAGGAATCTTTGGAACCTTGCACACATTTCTTTCAGTCCTACTATTTTTTAAATATAAATATCCCTAAATTAGGTATGAGAGGATTTGCCAAGAAATTTCTCACTTGTTCAAACTATGATACAAAATCATTATTATTATATGATTTTCTTTAAGATTGAATGAAATTCCCCTAAACCCATAAATTTTTATTTTTACCTCCTCATATACTTTAAATTCCAAGAACTTGTTAGTATTTTTTTTTTTTTTTTGTTACGGCCACGACCAATTTACATATTTTAGTTCCTATTTCAGTATTCACTCTAAAGTATTAAGAAAACGTGGAAAACCTAATTCGACTAAATGGTCGCGAAGCTTAACTCAAAGTTGAATATAATGTAAACTTTGTCTCCGATATAAAATTCCGATAATCCCAGTAAAATTTGAAGCTTAGACTTGAGATTATTGATCTGCTGATTATGGAATTTCCCAAGACAATTCAAACGAACCAAAAAATTCAATCGAACCAAATGTAAATTTAAATTGGGGTTCGTAATGTGTATAGTCTTACGAAATAACTTTTGGGTTGGGTTTAAGTTTTCGAAATTAACTGGACTGAAAGATAGGGATTTTGGTTGCGGCCACGACTGTTTTAGGTCTTTCAAATGTTAAGGCCTATTTCAGCATACGCTGCAAGGAAAACCTAACAGAATAGTCGGTCGGAAGGCCAGTTCAAAGTCAAAAACAGTTAAATTTACAACTATGATATAAATTCGCAATGTCCCCCACTAAGGGTTGAACCCTAGACCTTGAGATTACTAGCCTACTGACTAAGCCACTAGATCAGTAATAGTAATCTCAAGTAATTAATTAATTAAAGTAATTAATCTGTGATATATTTAAAGCGCTAAACGTACATATCGTAGTACTATTTTTACCTGCTGTGAATTCAATATTAATTTATAACTTGAACATTCTGACATATACATTGGGTTGGGTTGGGTTGGGTTGGGTTGGGTTGGATTTTTCTCAGAATTTTTTTAGTGCAACCTTATGATTTTTTTGCATGGTCATAAAGGGTAGACAAATCAGTATCGGATTCCACAAAAAAAAATCTATGTTGTCATTTATTTTTTTTGTGATGACGTCATAACTACAAAACAAATGAAAGTCGGAAGATGAATCGCACATATTAATGTGTATTTTTGAAATCAAAAATCGACCTGTTTCAGCGTTTTTTTAAAAACCGGTTGAGTTCGTTTTTATTTTAAATATTCCTTTCTTTTTGTCCTGACTGTATAAACAAAATGTAAAGATTTTTTTAAACCATTATTAAATTTAAATTATAAACGTATTGTTAAAAAATTGAATAATTGGAAAAGAATGCAATTGATGATGGAAACTGGTACAATATTTATGGGTCACATAAGCAATTTCATTTAATTGTTTTTATTTACTGTAGTTAACTGAGTGGTAACAATAAATATCCTTGCATCGAGTTCCAACTTATCCAAAAACACTTCAATCTGCATAAATAATAAAGTAAAGCGACTCTGAGTTCCATTGTAACGTTAGTGTTTCCGCTAAAATATCAAACTATTAAATAAGTAATCGCAACTGTGTAATAACAAAGTTAAAACTTAATCTACTACGTACATTGCAATCATTTTTAACTGAATTAAGGTTTTCATTATTATAATCTCATAAAGTTTTCAACACGTCTTAACTTTATCAATTATATGCCTCACATAAGTATCATATCACTTATTTAACATTTTCGCCTTTCATAGTTTCTTATTATACTGCCAACCCCTCACCATTTCCTGAATTCAATGCCGGCTAAATTCAAAACCTACAAGAATTTGATATATCTTTCATCTAATAATTGTTGCGGCTTATGTATTATAAGTTTTGCTTTTGAACTTAAACTGGTCCAAGCAATCTGCTAACCTTAAGAATGTGATTGGAATTGACACCAATAGAATGTCTAGTTTAAAATATTTGTCACAAAATTGCAAAATGTGCTGATGGGAAAGAGGACAAAGTACTATAGCGGTACTGAGAGCGAATGGTGTGATAGGCACTAAATACGATCGGAAAGAAGGTAGATGAAAGAAGAAGAAAATTTAGGGCAAGCAAACCAACGAATAAAAATGCAAAGGAAGAGACAAAGTTGAAAAGTATTGAAGAAAATATGAATAAGGAAAAATCGATAAAGCATTGTCAGGAAGAATACATTCGAAGCTGTCACATAATGGTGGAAAAGTCTGGTAGAGGAAAAAAACAAAGCCGTGGTTGTAGAGAAAGATAACATATTAATGTCTGGCTTTGCGAATGATGTGTAGTCGTAGCAAGGACCAGCTTAGACAAAATAAGTCTTCATTCTTCTATGGGTTTTCAATAATTTTGCATCAACAAGTTTCCATTGGACCCAGAAGGGCTTCTTCAAGTTAAATTTTCCTATGATTTCGTGTATACTTGTCTTAATATTACTAAAACAAGTCTGTGGTAACAAGTCCAAAGACCGGCTTTTTAATTTCGCCAAGCGCGCTTGAATTTGATTGTTCAATTTGATCTAATCATTTTGTGGTGTTTCCTATAAATTGTGATTAATATCATTTTTTTATCTTAATAGATCTTCACCACCAGCCGAGATAATATTTTCATTCTTTTGTATGAAGACATTTTTAACTTCTTTCTTGTCTGAGACTGGTACTAATCATTATGTTCACTTCTCAACAAATATTTATTAAGTATTTAATTTTACATTTAAAATATTCATATTATTCTTGCTAACCTTCTCAGGTTGTCATCATCATAAGATAACTTTTAATTTAATTTTTTTCCCATTTATTGAGTATTTATAAGGATATCATATTAGATGCTACCAGTTAAACTTATACATTCATGGAAAAACATACTCAAAATTAATTATACCAATTTCATAGATTTATCAAGAATATTTTTGATAAACTTTACGAGCGACAAATTCTTCTATAAAGTCTAGCTCTTTGAGGTAAATTAAACCTACTATGCCTTGTTGTTTTTAATCACTTTACTTCGTATACTTCCCTTATAGAAATTATAGGAACAATGCATGTTTATGTTTAAATGCTAAGGGTATACTTTGTAAAAGACGCTAATCAAAACACATTTTGATTTTGGTCTTATTGCTTTTAAATGTTTAAATATTACCTATAGGTTAAGAGCTGATAAAAAAAATTTAATGTAGGATTTAATTTAAGAAAACATAAAGTTTTTCAAAGTCCAAAAAATCGTCGAAGCTTCACTATTTAGTAGTAATTTAGTTGACAGTTTTTTTTATGGTAAATAGAAAGAAAATATTGTATGAAAGTGTCTAAGTCTACATATACTAATTAAAATCACGAAATATCAAATTTCATGTTTGCATTATTTATGCAGATTTAAGTATTAGCTAAGGCCAATTCTGTTTCTGCTTGTAATAATTTTTTTTATATATATTGTAAAGCATATACAGGTTGTCCCCGGGAAAACGAAACACCCTCAATATCTAAGAAACTAATTTTTTTTCTTAAAATCGCTGAAACACTTAAACTTTAGATCGATGGGGGACAACTTTTGGCGAAGAAATGATCGCCACATCTTCAACCCCCTAGCCGCAGGGGTGTCAACCCTAAAATTCTTAAATTACACTAGGGGTTGAGTGATATCTCATTTAAAAGCTTACATAATTTGCATTTCAACGGTGTAAAAATTTTTGAAATCCATCTATCCTTTTTCGAGAAATTATCTTTTCAAGATAACTATGGTACAAAACAGAAAGGGC
The DNA here is from genome assembly GCA_018397195.1 of Lethrus apterus. Lineage (NCBI taxonomy): Eukaryota > Metazoa > Arthropoda > Insecta > Coleoptera > Geotrupidae > Lethrus > Lethrus apterus. Next base: position 2,929 of record JAFFZR010016109.1, on the reverse strand, counting down.
AATTTAGATAGAAAAACAGTCAAGATTTATTTGAGAAGTTGTTGGAAATGGCCTTCCCCAACTTCCATACAATTATACAACCGTTGCTCAAACCCACGACGTCTTTAAAAAATTTACGAGACAAAATGTACAATTCTATCTCCTGCCTGCCGTGCAGTCTCCCCTGAAATGTTTCAAAATGTACGTCGTGGGTTTGAGCAACGTTTGTATAACTGTATGGAAGTTGGGGGACGCCATTTCCAACAACTTCTGAAATAAATCTTGACTGTTTTTCTAACAAGATAACTATGGTACAAAACAGAAAATTTCAAAAATTTTTACACCGTTGAAATGCAAATTATGTAAGCTTTTAAATGAGATATCACTCAACCCGTAGTGTAATTTAAGAATTTTAGAGTTGACACCCCTGCGGCTAGGGGGTTGAAGATATGGCGATCATTTCTTCGCCAAAAGTTCTCCCCCATCGATCTAAAGTTTACGTGTTTCAGCGATTTTAAGAAAAAATTTTAGGTTCTTAGATATTGAGAGTGTTTCTTTTTACCGAGGACACTCTGTATGTATAAAAATAAACATGTTTTTAAGTCACCATTTATGTTTGAAATAATTCAGATTCTTCTGCATTTCCAATTTTATGATTTTCTATCAAGAAGGTATCTAATGTCATTTGCATTTTTCTTTTGAGCTCTGTAAGAGGTTGTCGATAAGTGGACAAGGCATCCATGACACGTCGTCTTGCATTTGAACTCCTATCCAAATCTACGTCATTTTCAATAAATTGGTCCATAATTTCCGTTATAGTGGCTAAACTGGTTTTTAAAAATGCCGTTGAAAGTTCTTTGTGTTCTTCTTCAGAATCGCTATTTTCAATATTTTTGTGTTCTTCTTGATCCACTATTGCCTTGAGCTCATCATTAGAAAGACTTTCTGCAGTTTCTTGCAAAATTTCATCGAGATCTTCCACGTTTACTTCATCTGAACCTGTTTGTTTCGCTAATTCCACTATTTCATTAATATCAACAACAGAGTCTCTAGTATCATCGCCCTTGTTTAAATTTGGCCAAATGTTTTTCCACATCCCCTTTCAAACATTTTTCCGTTACCTCAATCCAAGAAACATTTATGTTTTCTACAGCATCCATGATATTATAGTTCTTCCAAAAATCTCTTATAGATTGTTTATCATCTCCGTCTGTTTTTTCATTTGTCTAAATGTTCACCGCAGGTAATAAGCTTCAAAATTTGATATGATACCTTGATCCATCGGTTGGATTAATGCAGTTGTGTTAGGCAAGAAAACCACTTCGACTGGTATGCATGTTATGAAGTCAGATAAATTCGTTGGGTGGCTTGGAGTATTATCCATTAAAAGTAGCTTTTGGTTGAAGTTTTTTGATTTCGCAATATCGTTTAACAGATGGACAAAAATGTTCAGTGAATTCTGGAAAATGTTCATAGTTATCCATGATTTTTTTTATTACACTCCCAAATTACAGTTAAAGTTGATGTTGATATTCCTTTCATCGCTCTTGGGTTTTTGGAATGATAAACAAGAAGTGGCTTTAATTTGAAGTTTCCATTGGTGTTAGCACCCAGGAAAGTGTTAAGCGATCTTTCGCAGCTTTAAATCCAGGTGCACGTTTTTCTTCACGGGATAGAAATGTATGTTTAGGTATTCTCTTCCAAAATAAGACCGTTTCATCGACATTAAAAACTAATTCTAGAGGATAGTTTCCTCGTTCGGTTATTGTTTTTAATGTCGCTGGGAATTCAGTCGCCGCTTTTATATCTCCACTTGCTGCTTCTCCTGTAATCTGTATGTTATGAAGATTATTTCGATGTTTAAATCTATTAAACCATCCTCGACTCGCAACAAAAGTTTCAGTTGTGTCACCTGTTTCAACCTGAATGTGAAATTCTTCTCGCTTTTTCCATTATAATAGCTTGGCTTAATGGCATATTGCGTTCAATTTCGTCGTCAATCCATATAGAAAGTCGATTTTCCACGTTCTCTATCGTATTATTTCTAGAACGGGTAATTCTAGTTCTAGAGGTTTTTGTAGTTGTAGTTGCTGATGACAGTATTTTTTCTTTATTCTGGAGAATTGTCCTTATTGTTGAAGTTGATAAATTCAATGCAACACCAATTGACATTGACGTTCACCACTATCTAATCTTCCAAGCATTTGCATTTTAGTTTCTAGCGAATGCTTTTTCTTGACACTTTATTTTCGTGTTTTTTATTATCACCCATATTAAAAACTAAAAATTATAATATTTATCACGACATCGTCATTATATTACATAAATTTATACTTACAATAACGACAACAAATGTTTCAAATAATAAAAATACGTTTGTGTAACACTACAGACACGAAGCAATTCAGATAAATTACTTTGGATTTCGGGGAATCCCGCTATTCCAATAAAAACGCGTTAAACGGACCAGCATTAAGCTGGGTTTTACTCTATTTGTCTAAATGACTTTTATACGATGTTAGGGATAAATTTTTATTTATGTATTAGCTTGAAGTAAGTTAATAAATTATTATTATATAAATAATTTAAGTTAAATGTAATATGATTATATCTGTGATGAATCTTCATCCTGCCATGATTGAATTATTATTATACAGGCTGTTCAAAGTTATCTGCGCACTATTGCTATCTTCGTTATTTTTGGAGCTACAGAGTCGGTTAAATTAGCAAAGATACAGTAATTTTTCCGCTGATTACAATGCTTCACACAAAAAACAATTGCGCATCACATTTCAGAGCCAACTCAGATAATTAGATTTTTTTAAATGGAACAGCCTGTATATTTATGTAGCAGTCGGTAGAAAATGAAATTTTGCACAAAATCTTCTTATACTACTATAACCCAGAAATGAAAAACAAAAGAGCTACGACGACATTAATACAGGTCACC
>JAFFZR010016108.1:0-28253 GCA_018397195.1 Lethrus apterus | reverse complement strand
ATCTAATTTTCGCACTAGAACTTTTGGTTTCTTGAATGCACCAAATTGTCGCAAATTAGCTTCTAATCTGCAAAATTTTTGAAAGCTAGGAAGATTTCTATCTGGATAACTTGTTTCATGGCTTACTTAATTGCGTTTCACTGTGATCACATTTTAATTGATTTTTACGGCTACGGTTCGGGCAAAATATGATTTTATTATATCGCTGTGTTGAGAAAAAAAAGTAGAATTCGAAAAAAAGAAAAAAAAGATATGTTGCCATTTAAAAAAAAAAAATTGACAATCGTTGTTCAGAGGCGCTTCAAAATAAAACTGATTATTTACTGCCAGTTTATAGCGGGCTTTGAACAATTCAATGCGGTTTTTGAATTTTGAAAATCGGATGACTAATAACGATACTACAGCTCTGTCCGTTTTTTATGCACCTCCCTGTATATTTTTTAAAATAAACTGCACAGAAGGAGGAGCTTAGGGAGCATCCTGTTTCTTTTCTTTTTGAATTGAAAATTAAAAAATTTGAATGTCGCCAAATCAGAAATTGAAGCAGGTTGAATAACTTTTGTAAGGCAAAAAAAAAACAATAGAATATCGTTTTTTTTTATTTAGTTAATTAGTAAAAAGTAAATAAAAATTTCTACATCAAACGGTCGACAAAAATATATATTTGTTTATCAATCAGTCGTGAATGTCGTGATGTTCAATTGTTTTCGCGTCGATCTAAATTACGGAATTGTATTATTATTATTATTATTAAAATCCGTATTTGTGTGCAAATCTTATGGTGGTATTCGCGACGTTCATTTATTTTCTACGTGCGTTTGAAATCTTTGGACGTTTGAAAATTGCGGTTCGATTGTTTTTCATTGCGTTTTTTTTTTTTGATATTTTCTTTCCGTTTGTTTAAAATTGAAAAAATTAGCAACTGTTTTTTTGACAATTCATTCTTACAAAATTTTAATTCGACAAGTTTTAAGGGAAATACCGCATTCAACTTTTTTTACATTTCAGGTTCGAGGAACGTCGTAATAGCCGAGACGAGAATCACCTTGACATCGTCCGCCGGTATGTATTTATATGTAAATTAATTATTCCGTATGGGATCCGCGTCGCCTGTGATAATTAATCAAGATGCTTTCCCGACCTAACCCACTTCGAAATCGCTTAATCGCACGCACACGTCTTGGTTACGATTTTCGGTTGTTTTCCACGTGTCGCCAAAAACAATCGCAAACTGCGGAATTTAAATTTACGCAAGCACACGTCGCTTGACGTACGGCAATCAAATTGTTTTCGTCGGGAGTGTTTTGTTTGATTGGACGTTCCGATGTAGAAACAAAAACTGCGTCGGCGATGAAATCAAACGCGCAGATCAAAAATAAACGTTAAGGCCGTGACATTCACGAAAAAAACGCGCAACACCCCGTGACTTTTTGCGATGAATTTCTTCCCGAAAATAGACGTTTCTTAATCACCGTTTGTGTCATCGGCAAACGTCGGCCGTGAACGCCCACGATCGCGTTTTACGAACTGGAATATCCAAAATTCACGCTTTTCAGAGACACCTGTTTGTGTGACAAAAAAACATATTTCGAAACAATTGCAATTTTTTAATTTAAACAAAATTCCCGTGGAAAAATCTAGCAATTTTTAACGATTGAACCTCGTCTTAGACGAGGAAAACGTAACGCCATAAGATTTGCATACAAAGGTAAATTTGCAAAAAAGAAAAAAACAAGGGAACGTCGCGTCGCGTCGTTACGAAAACAATTGAATAACGCATTTTAAATGCACAAAACGCACTCGATGATTTGATTTATTTCGCAGCAAGGAAGAAACAAAAAATTGTGAACGTGAAACAATTGCTTTGTATTTTCATCGAAACAAATTTTCTGTCAAATAGAAAACAATTGGCGATAAACAATTAGATCGGTAGGAAAACAATTGAATATTGCTTTTTAAAATCGCTTGCTGGGATTTAATTATCAACAAGAAAAAAAAAATGCCAATAAGAAATTCATAAAAAAAAAAAAACACGGCGAATTTTCGGGGCCTTCGATTTAATATTCCGTATATTTAATAGAAATTATTTCTAAACAATAATAATAATTAGATACAAACAATTTGAAATAAAAAGCAAATTGCTTTTCAAAAAAATTTTATGCAACTCGTCAGACGGACGTCTTCGCGCTGTAACTTGCGTAACAACAAACAAAACGTTTTAAAAAAATACCAGCTCACGGTCAACCTTGTTTGTGTTTACCGATAGTCGTTTGTTTCCACGAACGGCGCTAAAACGATTCCACTTGAGCAACGGTTGTTCCCGCCGTCGTTCGCGTGATGTAACAGACATAGGCGTACAATTACGAGCACAAAAGGGGGATGGGAAATATTATATTGTTAATTTTAAAAAAGAAGGGAAACTAAAACAAAATAAAATGTATGTGATATCTAACTAAGTTGATACAATTGTCATTATTATTATTAGTATCAAGAATAAAAGATAAGTACAGTGAGATCGAAAAAAAGATTAGTCAAAGTAAGCCATGACAAAAATCGGCATGTCTTTACTTAAACCACTATTTATTTCTTAATGTCAAATTGACGTTTGTTAAAAATGTTGTCCAAACAAATCAAAGCTTTTCGTTTAGAATTCTATTTTTGAAATGGAAATGAATCAGGAAACGGTAAATGGTAATATTCTTACGTTGCCTGTTATGAAGAATTTCAGGAGCACTTTCCTAACATTTTTGACAAACGTCAATTTGACATTAAGAAATAAATAGTGGTTTAAGTAAAGACATGCCGATTTTTGTTCATGGCTTACTTCGACTAATCTTTTTTTCGATCTCACTGTATAATAATTATTATTGTTTAACGTGTCGTCACTGCGATTTTTTTCGCGGGCTCCTTGTGTCAGATACACCAGGGACGTGGACCAGGCATCCGGAACTAATGCCTTCTTGATAACTGATGCCTCGGCTCCCACTAGCAAAAACAGCCACAAATATCAAATCGCAACTCATTATTCGGGACAATTGATTATCATAGCTGTATTTGATGTAGAGAGCCGTGACATCAATAAAAGCGAAAATGTCGCCCGAAACGTAAATATAATAAACAAAAGACGACAGCGACGACCCCACGAAAACAACATGCAGTGGCGTACGTCTGTGAGCGTCGTTTTTTTTTTGCCCAAATCCATGAACTTGGAATCTCGTCGGACCACGCGTACGCCGTCCGATCGATTCCATCCCCACCGTCCCCATAGCAGCCGACAAGCCCCAGATACGTTCATGACGTCAGCCGTCTAGATGTTATATATCGGACGCGCGGTGACGCGTACTTCAGTTATTTCTCGCGCTTGTTGAGATTGCGACGATTAAAAACTTCCCATTTGATTAATTTTTTTTGTGGTGCGTTTCCATATAAACTTGGATTTGGTTTTGTTACGTAGAGTGTTAACGCCAATTTACGGAAAATCAAGTCGCCACGTAAGTACACAACGCGAATGTTTGATAATTACGTAACGGAAAACAATTGATTTTGCGGTTCTCGATTGCATCGTCGCGGTTGGCGGAGAAATCGGCCACGAAGTCCGCAAACGTTCCATGGAATCGTGTGGAATGCGCTTTGATTTCTTAAAATCGAGTGTGCGTAACAAGAAACATTTTTTTATCTCAAAAAATAGCTAAATTTTGGAAATATTCCGATGATTTAAGCCACAAAGCGATTTTTATAAAAAATTTAGTAAAAAAAAAATTTAAGCCAGAGGGGGTTTTTAAGCGATCAATTTTAAGGCAGCACTTTCTAAGTTCATTTTAAGCCAGAATGTGTTATGAAAATTTTTCTAATTTCTCAGCCAAATTCTGAATGAAAATTTTGAATGATCGTCCAATTAATTGAACCAAATTTTTAGCCATATTTTGTTTTAGCCATAAACCATAATCTGTCGTTTTTCTAATTTTCTACCAGTTTAAATTTTTAGCCATAATGGAAAAGGAAATAGAAAAAAGGCAATTCACCGTTTTCAACAAAATTTTAATTTCCAAAGCCCTCTTTTTTTTTTTAAATGACATTTAGAGATGGAATTACTGAAACAAATACATCATAAAATAATTCTGATGATGATCTCCCAAACGAGACGTTGAAATTATTGGGAAAAACATAGCGATTGATTATAATTGATACGCGTTTTTTTTGTTAATAGTTATTTTAATTGTTATAAGTAATTAGACACAAATGACAACCATTTCCGCAATAATGACAGTTCTATTAGCATTCAGTTGTAACGACGCCAATCAATGAAAATAAATAACTCATTATAATTATTTTTTATTTTAAACAGTCTATTTGAATATTATTTTACATGGCCAACTTCGTGATTGGTCAGGACTGTTCATCATTAGTTTGTATATACATATTATTATTTTGTTTTCGTCAATTTCTATTGAACATCCAGGGCCTTGACCAAAGTCTTTATTATTTTTAGATCAGTAATAATACTAATTTGTCGTAAATATAAAATTTTGTTTGAAGTTTAATGTTGGAGAATGGAGGATTTTCCCCCAATCTTAATGAAATTAAAAATTTTCCTGATTATAAATAGACCGTGAAAATGGGAAAACCAATTTAGTCCTAACAACGAAAATTGTGGACAAAATCGATCGAGAAAATAAGTCACCAGATTGGGGGGTTTCCCTTAGATTTGTAATCTCTTGGGGTTTTGAGTTTGTAAATGAGGGAATATTCGCACATAATAAATGTTGAGTAGGCTGTGTATTTTTTTTTTTTTTAGTTTTGTTTAAAATGTTTACGCTTCCGATTTTAATAAACAAAATTTTGAAACGACCTTGAAATTCGTTAACCTCATTTTTTTGAAGTTTTTTATTTTATTACCAAAACAAAAGCGCATTGCGTAAATATTTACGCAGGTGTGCGTGCATCTTTTCTAAATCTGTGAGAGACGCCACCGATTAAATTAAATCGACGTCGGCGTTGAAAACCTCCACGCCCGACGATTCCGACGCCTACTTGTTCGATTTTAAAGAAAATCGCAAATCGCAATAGTTTTCGCCTTCGATTGCCACAGCGCAAATTTACCGTATAAACAAAAGACGATTACGAGAAAACAATCGAAGTGAAAAATGGGCGACGCGCGTGTCGCATACAGAGACGCACTCAGGATGTACTACATATATGTCAATAGAAAAAGGGGTGGTTAATGATGACGTCAACCCAAAATTATTTTCGTGGTTTAATAAATTAACAATATTTAAAAAAAAAATCAATTGTTTTGGGCTTCACGATCGATGTTGTTGCACATGATGTTCAACTTTTTTTTGGAATTCTTCGTAGAATTTCACAAAAATGCCGGGCGTCGTCGATTTTTGCTATTTACGTGTTGAATGCACGACGGGCGTCGCGTCGCGTCGGGCGCCTGTTTGTCGCCGACGCGACCCTTTTACGACGGGACGGGGGCTATAAGGTAAACGACCCAAATGCCATGGAAACGACATTCCGAAAGCGTCGTTCGGGCGACGAAAACGACCGAACTGTCCTGACCTGGCCGTATTTTGTCACAGTAAAGTTGCTAAATTTGTTTTAATTTTGAAATACTTTCCTTCAAATTCATCAACAAACAATTGTTATTTTATACAAAAAGCAACAAACGGTTTTGTCGAACCAATCGTAAAAAAAAATTGTTGGCTATTGTTTTAATATGCATTGGCCAATTTGAATTTCGTATTTGTCAAAGTAGGCGGCGACGGCGCCGTTGCCTACTATAAATAGCGATGAATGGGGGGCGCTTTGGATTTATTTGGGCGAAGACGCCTCGTCAACCCGTAATAGCATGTCGGTGCAAAAATCCCCTTTCCTTCCGCCCCCTTCCACGGACGACGACTAGTAGGTCAAAAGTCTGGTTATTTTCCACTGCGGGGCGTTCGATGGTCGGTCGGATCAATAAACGCGCGTGTGGAGCGCGGAGCGAGGAGGCGACACGCACGGCGCCGTAGTAGGGGTACTAGTGACGTGCGCGGGTCACGGCAGGGCAATGCATTCAATCGGCGTCATCCACGTTGCCAGCCAGCGCAAGAATCCAGCAAAAATCTACAGGTGATCGTTTTTTGAACGAACGTTTCGTCTTTTTTTGAAAAATCGTCATCAGGTTCAATTTGATGTGGACGAAAGCGCAGTTTTTGCGTGAACTTTTCGAAAAAAAAATACACAAATAGAAAATACAAAATTAAAGCTCGAATAAGTAATCTATCAATTTTTAGAATTTTTTATTTAAAAATTTAAATTTACATCAAGTGTCCCAAGACCCTTTTAAAATTTCGAGAAAACTTTTACGAATTTTAAAAGCTCTTAAAAAGCCAGTGCCGCGGCCAGAGGGTGCAAATGATCAATCCTCTCCCCAGCTAAATTTCGTAATAATTACGGAGCGAACCTCGTATTTTATACTCCAGTGGCGTAGCCTTCTTGTAAAATAATTATTTGTGATGTGATGACACGTAGTACCAGCCGAAAAGTCAAAAAACGACTTGTTAAAGAACTAAAAATAAAAACAAATTTTCTTTGCATTCATATTCCATTTGTTATTAATAAATTAATTACCGATCTGAACCAAACAAAAAAAATGATACGGTTCCAAGCTTCCGAACAATTTGCACTCGACTCGGAATGTGCATTTCAAACTTGCGAAAACGACTCCGGCGAGTTCAACAATCCGTTACCTGCATAATTTATTTGCAAACGTGCCCCCTCCCTCCCGAACGATTTACTGCGCATCATCTCGACCCACATTCTCTTAGAGAAAGTTCTCGGCCGTCTTTGATAAATCCATAAAATCGCATCGTCCACACACACTTTGTTTTTAATACGCATATTGCTCGTTTCCGGCGCGCAATTACGTCTTCCGCGGATTTCGTCCGACGATTGTTGTTTTTGCGTCGTTCGTAAAGGTAATTTGAAAACGTAAACAAGTGACGAAAGCAAATTTCGTTATTTTTTAAATTTGTATCCTGGTACGTCCAATGAGGGTGTGTTTTACCAATACACGCAACACCCCATTAATCCATGTGACAAATGACATTTGACGTTGACATTTGACAGTGTGGACGATTTTGAACAGGTTGTTTTATTTTGTCATTTTGTTGCAGCAGCGAAGACCAACATGTCTCTTGCCAGTGTCCACCCCGTCGAATTGCATTCGAGTCATAGGTAAGATTTTCGAAAGGAAGGAAAACTGACATAAAAATTACACTGTGAGATTTACAGACTAAATGTCATCTGTCAAAAATAAACAGTCAAATTGAGTCTGACAAAAAATAGAACAATTTTTACAAATACGGGACGTATTTTCTAGATTTTTGTTTTAAACACTAAATTTTAAGTGTGCAAACAATAAAATAATCGTACCAAACAAAGTCTCCAGTGCTGGAAAATAAAACACGAAAACATTTCACTGACCCACTTCGATGGGGACACTACTGAACGCAAACAAAAACAAAAAATCGTGTGTGTATACTTCGCGGGTCAAAACGACGCACACTTCATAAACAACCGCTACAAACAATAACATTATAAATAAACGATAAAAAAACGTTTAATTGCAAATTCCAAGTAAAACATATTACATTAAAATCAATCGTTACGAGTTGTTTTTGTGTGTACAAAACCACTCGGTGAAAACATCTCTACGTTGATGACGCTATCCATACAAAAAAAAAAAAAAAACGGACAAAAATACATGAATGGAAGATCATATTTTTTATATGTTTTAACGTGCTTTTTTTAATTCGAAAAAAAATAGTCAAAGTAAGCCATGAACAAAAATCGGCATGTCTTTACTTAAACCACTATTTATTTCTTAATGTCAAATTGACGTTTGTCAAAAATGTTGTCCAAGCAAATCAAAGCTTTTCTCCTGAAATTCTTCATAGCAGGCAACGTAAGAATATTGCCTGTTTCATATGTATTTCTAAAATAGGATTCTAAAAGAAAAGCTTTGATTTGTTAGGACATTTTTGGCAAACGTCAATTTGACATTAAGAAATAAATAGTGGTTTAAGTAAAGAAGATTTTTGTTCATGGCTTACTTCGACTATTTTTTTTTTTTTTTTGATCACACTGTATTTACTTGGTGCAGTTTACGACGTCTTAGCTTATATTTTTTGATTCAATTTTAAAATTTAAAAATCTAATTACAAACAGGAGGTTTCGTACTTTACATTTTGCGTAACTGTCAAAAAAAAAAAAAAATGACGGACTGTCAATAAAATCATGTACATTTGACAGCTGTCAGTTTGACAGTAAAAAATACAAGAAAAATTCTCAATTGATTCATAACTTAAAGCTCAGTAATACAATTGACGAAGGCAACGAAACAATTAAAATACCGACTATTTTTAGATAACGAGTCGTTCGCGCGTCATTCTCTCTGAAAGAATTATACATTTTGTTCACGGACGGATCAATATAAATGGTAATGTTTGTTTGAATTTTGAAAAATCTTTGCAGTTCCCTGACGACCCTTAGCCACAGCTTGGATGACATAACCGGTTGCAGTTGGAGTCCCCAAGTCCACTCCGAGCACGTCATGACAATCGAAGAGCTCCGCAATCAAATGACCAGCTGTTTCACGTGTGGAGTATCGTGGAACGACCATCACGTTTCATTGGATTGTTCAGAGTGTGGAGGCTACGCCCTCGAAAGACCGTGTCCCACTTGTGAAGGTGCTTGTGGATCTATATGGAAACGGGATCTAACCATGGTGAGATAAAAAATCTTATTGAAAAAAAAATCAAACTGACAGAAAACTTTTTTATAGTCTCATGCATGCAGCAAGGCTCGTTGGCAGGGAGAATGTAACCACTACCCACAACCAAATAAAGACCAACAACCCAGCACCACCCTAGTTGCACAAGAACTGTGCTCTCGACTGGAAAAACTCTCCGCAAACTCATGACGCCATTTCACACTCTAGTTTTTCGATAGTTTAAGTCGTATCATTAATCCTTCTTTTCAACGGATGAGATCCATCGATTAATTAAACAGAGAAAATCTCATCAACAAAGTTCGTCTTGAACCGTCGCGCGTCCAAATCAAACCAAAGATCTGAAAGATTTTCAAAATTACCATCGCCAAAAACACTAACGTTCCGGGACGGTTTCGCGACGAACTAAATCCTCAAGGCTGTATCTAAATTGGCTGCTGTGTTTCGAAACGTTTGTAACCGTAGCATTTAGCGCATCACTCACTCACACACACAAATGTATAAATAAAACGTTTCGTTTTATTCGTTTTGTATACTTTTTTTTGTATGGAAATATATAAGTTGGTAGTTACGAAAACTTAAGTTACATAGACTTAATTTTACGAATTTATAAGCGCTGGACGTCATCATATGCTACATATAGGTGTAAATGAACAAAGAAGCAGGTCTCTAATATTATTTTCTAGTTTCCTAAGAAAATTCCTATAATTATTCAATGACTGATTGTATAATTATGTATTGTAACCGAATAAAAATAAACTTTTAAAATGTACACTTTTTTTCATACTGCTGAAAAGACATCCTGTAAAACAGGTAATTATCTGCTCCAGATATTTTCAGTATTAATGAATTTTTTCGTTTTTTACATAATTTACCTTAATATAAACTTTATTATTAACTGCAAATAAGCTACATACCATGGTTGGGTTATCAACTACGACATCCCTGCACAGCACCTGCGATGAGTATATTAAATGTACCATGTTTTAAAAACAACATCGTAAATGATCACCATTTAGCTCTACCTCCCATACAAATTAAATCACAATAAACAACATTAATGATAACATCTACATCATTCTTTATTCTTAATCAATACATACAGAACTGAAGGTTACATACTCGTCGGTAATCTCTGTTTCTGTTTCAAGGGAATCCCCGTTCTGCGATATTCGCTACGCTCTTCTAAATATTCCAACGTACATCTCTCCTTAAAATCATCGTTTTGGTACCAACTGGTCAGACAATCCCTAAGTGCAGAGTTTTCTTGCCTGCACTTGGCGACCATCAAAACGCTGTAGTCTTTGCAGCAGTTGGTGAAGTTGCGAACTTCTTCGGTGCATTTCTCCGTTTTTGCGATATCTCTCATTTTTTTCGGTATCATCACTTCGACCTCGACTCTACGTAACGATTTATCGTCCGGATCGCCTGCGAATTTTATATGAATTTACAACAGAGAGCCATATTTGAAAATGTGATTTCACATGTTCAAATTGGACCAAAGAAAATGGGCAAATGCAAGGCATTTTTTGTCAGGTTCGCTTGCGAATATGAATGATGCGCAAATTCACGATTAAACACAAATAACAATCCAATTTAAAAATGGCAAACAACTCGGTCGGTACCTAACCGCAAAATCGTCATTATGTAACTTATAAATTCTTACAAATTTATAAAGGGTTTGTGTTTAATGTTTATTAAAAACGTTATTTACCTAATCCGTGCGGTCCGCCACCATATTTTTGTGGTAAAACTGCGGTTTCTATGCGAGGCATTTTTAATTAAAGAAATTCTTTCTTACCGGCCGAAATTCTACGTGATGTTGCAAAATTTATATTTTGACAGTTGTATTTGTTGTCTGTATATATAATCTGTGGTCGCGATAAACGTTTCATCGAAATTGAATCAAATTCATATATAAAAGTCGATTGTATTTTACGTAAACGATAATGGATAGGCTTTTAAGATTGGGTGGAGGAATGCCGGGTCTTTCTCAGGCTCCGCCACCTTCAGACGCCCCTGTCGTCGATACCGCCGAGCAGGTTTACATATCCTCTTTGGCTTTGCTTAAAATGTTAAAACACGGACGTGCCGGAGTACCCATGGAAGTGATGGGTTTGATGTTAGGTAAGTGAGGTTATGTCCATGACTATACAAAACTTGAACAAAAATTTTGCAGGTGAATTCGTTGATGATTACACGGTTCGTGTCATCGATGTTTTTGCAATGCCGCAAACCGGCACAGGCGTCAGCGTAGAGGCGGTAGATCCCGTCTTTCAGGCGAAAATGTTGGATATGTTGCGACAAACTGGGCGACCAGAAATGGTCGTTGGCTGGTATCACTCCCATCCAGGTTTCGGTTGTTGGTTGTCGGGCGTCGACATCAATACTCAACAATCATTTGAGGCACTGTCAGAAAGAGCTGTTGCTGTGGTGGTTGATCCCATTCAATCAGTCAAGGGAAAAGTCGTCATCGATGCATTTAGACTCATCAATCCAAACATGATGGTCTTGGGACAGGAACCGAGACAAACAACTTCAAACTTAGGTCACCTGCAAAAGCCATCAGTACAGGCCTTGATACACGGATTGAATCGTCATTATTATTCAATTAGTATAAACTACAGGAAAAACGAATTGGAGCAAAAAATGTTGCTCAATTTGCACAAAAAATCTTGGATGGATGGTTTGACTTTGGCTGATTATTCTGAAAATTCTTCAGTCAATGAGAAAACTGTCTCAGACATGTTGGATTTAGCAAAGAATTATAACAAAGCATTGGAAGAAGAAGAAAAAATGACACCAGAACAATTAGCGATAAAAAATGTTGGCAAGCAAGATCCAAAAAGACATCTCGAGGAAAAGGTTGATGTTTTAATGACAAATAACATCGTACAATGTTTAGGTGCTATGTTGGACACCGTCGTTTTCAAATGATTTATCTACCGAATTGATTTACTATAAGTTAAATAAAAAAACTTTTTTCTAAATTTTATTTTCTTGGGTGGGAACCCATCGTCTCATAACCATTTCATTTACAGATATATTCTGAATATCACGTGATGTCGTATGGACACTTTCGGGCCAGATCAATTGACATATTAATAATTCCTAAAAATTGTAAAATAAAATGTTGTAAAATATATTAACGTCACTACCTTTCCAGCTGTTTCACACAATCTATTTAAACCGATGATTTCTAGGAAATTCATCGATCTCCTCTGCATATCTTGTCGCCTATTTAAACTTTCATTTAATACATCGATGATGACCACATATGAAGCATGGTGATATGGCGGACCATCTTTATAAAGCACTAAAAAAATGTTGTAAGCTTTTAAAATGACAATCATATGACTTTACAGAAATCTCCCCCAAATTTCACGCCGGGCTTGACGACCCAATTCTTCCTACGAAAGTGATAATATGTGATGTAATTTGATTTGAAGTAGGGATCCATTGAAGAAAACAATTTCCATAAATCGTCGATTGGTCCATTATCATCATGTATTGTTAAACAATTGACTGCGTCGCACAAAAAGTAAGCTTCCAGCAAAGACAGATGTAAATTTTCGCTCAGATTACTCCTGTCGATTTGGTATTCCGGTTTTAGGTCGATGAAATAATCCTCGCTTTCTGATTCGCTGTCCGGAACAACTATAACTTTTCTAATTTTGTCGCTATTGTGTTTAGATCGGATTGTGTATTGTCGTTTTCTGATTATCTCGGTGAGTGGTGCGTTTCGTGAAGGAAAACTCCTGGAAAGGTTCGCCTTGCCGAAGAATCCCATTTTATGGATGAGTTCTGCATGTTCTCGATTGGTTATTACGACAGAAAATCCATTAAATGTACCTTTGAATTTGAGTATTTGACCGGATTTTTCTATTATTGGAAGTGGGAGCGATTTTTGTAGCTTGAAATGTTTCTTCGGTCGTGGATTTTTCAAATCCATTTTGTTGACATTTTAGGTTATGTTTGAGAAATATTTTGTTGGTTATTTATCGAACTTGTATTGTTTGTAACAGTTAATAATCTATTTTTCATTTGCACAGTGAATAAAATAATAATAAGTAATAATAACAAAACAAAGAAGAATAAAAAATATAATTTATAAAAAAAATGTAAATTAATCTGATAAAATAATTCAATGGACAAGTTACTGAAGAACATTGATTCATTTCTGTATATTTAACGTCTAACAAAACTGTCGAAGAGTTTAGTAAAATTATTAGATAATTTAAAATTTGTAAGGCAAACAGAAATTGAATTTGCCGCTCGCATTCAACCAACAGAATTTGTTTTCTTTCTCTCTTTGACACACGGCGATAAATCGAACTAAATGATTATTACGTTGGCACAAAACAATTTTTAATCAATCACAAGACTGCTTGGCTGATTATTCGGTTTTATTAAGGTGTGTGGTGTTTCGTTCGTGCCCCATTTAATTCGCCCGAATTGATCGCGTCAATTATGGCTAATTCGCAAGTTCCTGCGGGGGCAGACCCCAAACTAAAGGAAATAATGACGTCCCTCGACGACGACAAAATAGGTGGGTACATTAAAATTTGGCGCATCCACCCCAAAGTTCTTTAGCTACTGCCGAGGGCGACGATTTTAAATAAAAGTTGCGTTTAGCGCGCCTCGAGCTTTTCGAGCGAAAAATCGCAAGTTCTATTTATAATCCACGTTATAATAGGAATAAAAGTGCGGTCATGTGACCAGGAATTTAGAGAAAAACCTGGCGAATTTTCGTATAATTTCATTGAAATGTGGGCTATTTCAGATATGTTAGCGGCTACTAGCGTTTTACAGCAACAAGCAACCGACATCAGGACACAAAAGGTTAATTGGCAATCATATATGCAGTAAGTACGATCAAATTTATGTGTAAAACGTATCAAAGTTGAAATTTCCAGGTCGCAGATGATTTCCCAAGAAGATTACAGATTCATCGTGGCTTTTGACGTACCGGAAAGCGCTCAACGAGAGCAATTGTTGAGAAGAGACCGGTTGCAATGTGCCAGGACATTCTTGAATTTATTAGGTCACGTCTCGAAAGATCAAACTTTGCAATACATACTCGTCTTAATCGATGATATGTTGCAGGTAATTTACAAAGAAAGAGGACAAAATTTGAATAAATGTGAAACAATGTCAAAGTTACATTTATTGCTCATATTAATGCTTAGATTTGTCATTAGAAATAGCCGTGATTTTAGAAACATAGAGGCAGTCAAAAGATTGTATGTATTTTGCATATGTTCACAGTGTTCTTGAATATGGTCCATATCAATAGACTGGAAAGCATTCAGTATTTTTTCACTTTTCTGTTAGTTTTGTTTGATTATTGCATATTGTATAGTTATTTTTTGTACGTTTTTTTTTGTATATTTTTGACAATTTTATATCTATTTTTTTTCTCGTATGTTAATATTGTTTTTGTTTTTATATATGCTTTCCCTATAATTGGCTTTTTGCTGTTGGGTTTTGAATAAATTATTGTTATTATTATTATTATTTTTTATAGGAGGATCGTGCAAGAGTGGAGATTTTCCACGAGTACGCAATTAAAACGAAGGAATCGGTCTGGTCGCCGTTTTTGAACTTGTTGAATCGACCAGATGGATTCATCACGAATATGATATCAAGAGTCATCGCTAAAATTGCCTGTTGGGCACAAACGCCGATGGAACGTTCCGATTTGCATTTTTATCTGACGTGGCTCAAAGATCAACTTACGACGCAGGTCTCTTTGTTGACAAATGAAGATTTACAAATAGGCAAAGATCTCATTTTAAAAATGTCACCACAGAAAGCGAAAATAAGATCTTTGTTTATAGATGTAGCTGGTTTTGGTCTTTGCTTGCAAACATTTCACATCTAAAAATACTGCACTATGTAGTTAGATTAGTTGATGTTTAGATTGTCCCCATGACGAGTTTGTTCTGTTTTTCCTATCATTTGCACTAACATTAAAACTCTCGGTCTTTGTCGCCGAGTGACAAGCCTAGGCTTCTTTGAAACGGTGTGGGTTAATGTTGAAAGATGTACAGAGCATTGTCACTTTTAGTATAAGGCTCTAGAGGAGTCCTCTCATCACTTGGGCATTGGTCTGGAACCTATCCAAGCACACGCTGGCATTGCTGGAGTAGAAGAGGGACAAGTTGAAATTTCGGTACATAAAAACACACAAACACATATGATAGTTTACAGGGAGTATTTAGGTTATGATTTCACTCTCTCAGATCCACCTCTTTAATTTTAAATTGAAACAATAGAATAGTTTTATTTTACATGTTAACAAGTGCATGATTAAAATTAATATTTTGTTAGTAATTGCTCGAAACTCAAGATAATTCCACGAAAATATGTTTTTATTTATTTGTATTTTAACAGAACAACGAGTACATACAATCAGTTGCACGTTGTTTGCAAATGATGCTTCGTATAGACGAATATAGATTTGCGTTCGTTTCGGTCGATGGTATCTCAACGTTGGTTTCCGTATTATCCGGACGTGTTAACTTCCAAGTTCAATACCAATTGATATTTTGTCTATGGGTATTGACGTTTAATCCGTTATTGGCCGAAAAGATGAATAAATTCCTCGTGATACCAATTCTGGCCGATATACTCAGTGATTCAGTGAAGGAAAAGGTGACAAGGATCATTCTGGCCGTGTATAGGAATTTAATCGAGAAACCCGAAGACGCTCAAGTCGCCAAGGAGCATTGCATTGCAATGGTTCAATGTAAGGTATGTGTCGTTTTTTATAACTTAATCAAAATGTAAATAACTATACATGAGAATAAAAAAATTTTTGTGAAAATTTTAAATGGTTTTTTGTTAGTATTGCTATTATTAAATAAACATTATTATTATTAATAATTGGATTGAATGTAATATAAATTTTGTAGGTTCTTAAGCAGTTGGCGATTTTAGAACAACGTAAATTCGACGATGAAGACTTAACGGCCGATATTGAATTCTTAACTGAGAAGCTTCAGTCATCTGTGCAAGACCTTAGCTCCTTTGATGAATATGCAACGGAAGTAAGTGTATAAAATGTTATAGACTCTTGACATTTAACATTTAAGAATTAACATTTATCATTGACCTTATCTTTTTTAAGGTTAAATCTGGTCGTCTTGAATGGTCACCGGTTCACAAAAGCAAATTTTGGCGCGAGAACGCGCAACGTTTAAATGAAAAGAATTACGAGCTTTTACGTATTTTGATTCACCATCTGGAGACAAGTAAAGATCCGTTGGTATTGAGTGTAGCTAGCTTCGATATCGGGGAATACGTACGTCATTATCCACGCGGAAAACAGTAAGATTTTTGTTTTTGTTAATTTGTGTTAATTTTTTTTTTTTTTTAGTGTGATTGAACAATTGGGCGGAAAACAACTCGTAATGCAGCTTTTGTCACACGATGATCCGAATGTTCGTTACGAAGCATTGTTGGCCGTTCAGAAGCTTATGGTGCATAATTGGGAATATCTCGGCAGGCAATTAGAGAAAGAACAAACTGGCGATGGCAAGTCGGGCACTGCACCCATTTCAGGCAAAGCTTAAATTGTGGTTGCATTTTTGATCTAACATTCAATCCGTACTATACAGCCACATTTATAATTATTGTATATAAGTGTAGATTACATTCCTATTATACTCTTAAATGTAAATCTTTATTGTATATATATATATATATATGAGTATTATTGGTGTAGTATTGGTTAAGATAATAAAAAAAAAAAACGGGATAATTGATCCATTTTTATTGAGTGACAAATTTACAACATATTTGTTACACGTACAAAAATTAAAATATACCATAGAAAGTTCTCAGTGCTTAGGTCACAAACGCAAGAACCACTATCAATAAAATATACAACACGGCGATTATCACATGTTCAATACAATTGGGCATTCTAAAACAGCTTCGCGTTCCTATTGAACGTAAACGTTTTCTTACGACTGAAAAAAGAAAATCACAAGCTCGCATTGTGAGCAAAATACTTAATACAAAACAGTTTCTATTGCACGACTTCATTTACGGCGATAGTAAACTGTTCAATGATTTACAATAAAATGTACAAATAATATGCACAAAATAAATACCCATCACCACGTTAATAAACGAGCACGTCACTGAAACATTAACTCCTATTGACTAGCAATGAAATACATATGTTCAATCAAATCGACAAAATGTGAGAGGAATACAAATTAATAGGCATAGGAAAGGGGCAATGAAAATACGCGAATCTACATGTGTTTGGTGCTTACGTTTTTACCCTACGACCACCAATTTTTGAAAATCCGTTACGTGCGCTCTTATGACCATTTCTCGTATCGCTGGTAAACCTTGATGGCTTGTTTCTTGATTCGAAAACCACGTCTGAGTCAGTGTCACTATCTGAAAATTCCGTCTTTCTTAAAGCATCTGAAAATTAACAAGAATTGACCAACATTCATCACTGTACTTTAATTTTTATTTATAATCCCCAATTATAACAAATTATAAGACTCACAAGGCGGTAGTTCATCTGCATCCTCAATCAGTTTATATGTTGTTGGTTTTCCACTTGATCTTCGTTTGGAGCAACCGTTTACACACAAGTATACGGCGCCCCAAAATGATCCAACGATAGCCAAAACTGCACATATAGCACCCAAAGTCACATACAAGATGCTCCAACTGCAATCTGAATCTTCACCATTATCTAAATACACTTTGAACATGTCCTATAAATATAAGATGATTTCATGGAGACATTACTTAAGTCAGATGGATTAATCAATTACCTGCATCCAGAAAGCTTCACATACGCATTTTCTCGACTGCTCCTCACAGGCACCATGTCCCGAACAATTATTCTGACATATTGTAGTTTGTAATTTAGCGATAGAAAATCCCAAAAGGCCAGCGTCGATCTTCAATTTTTCTCGTAAATGTTGAACGACGACGTTAGCGGAAACTGCTTTACCATCCGGCGTTTCTACGTAAAAACTTATTATCGGCTTTTCGGTGCCCAATTGCGCTTTCACCGAGTGTACCTATTCACGAATTTTAAAAATTTATCAAAACCGGATACCAAAACTTACCCGTAACTTTGTACCATCTTGCACAAGCAAAGCCAATTTTCCTTTTAGAGTCGTATATTGGACTTCCGACATGAATTTGACGTTAGCATTGACGACCATATCGACGAGGTAATATAATTTTGGGTCGTTTTTAACGGTTACGGTCACTGTTTGGGTGTCACTTAATCCTTGTTCATCCCAAACGGTTAAATTAAAAACGTATTTTCCGGCTGTCACGTCAGTCAACATTAAAATCGGCGATTGATCGGAATTCTCAGCGACATTGCCTAAAGCAAGCGACGAATCGTGTCTCGTCCATTTCCATTTGACTATCGCCCAATCATCGCTCGACTTGGATCCATTAATATAAATCACGTTGCGCGGTAGCTCTATTTCAAAATTGCCTCCAGCATTCGCTGTCGGTTTTTGATTTTTATCTACAAACTGATTATTAGTCAATAAATAAAAAGCGTATTACTACTTACTTTGGTTCACGGTTACAAACAATAAATCGCTTGCGACATTTTTACTGTCATCGGTAACGGTAACCTTAAATATGTAATTCCCTTTTGTGAGTCCAGTTACGTTAGTTTTGGTAACGTTTGGATTTACAAACGTAACGCTCGACGGCCCTTCAACTTGTTCCCATCTGTAAGCGACTATTTTGTTATCATCGGTGCTGTTGCTACCATCGACAACTATCCATGTCTGTGGTAAACTTATAGTAACGTTGAGGCCGGCTCTCGCAATTGGAGGTTGGTTAGTCGGTGGTTTCACAAAAACATGAACTTGAGCGCTGCTACTTTGATTTGCGCTGTCCGTCACCTTTAACGTAAATGTATACATCCCTTCTTCAAGATCCGACAATCGTAGGTAAGGTGTTCTCGTGTCTTGCATATCAACGGCTTTTTCCGCGTCATCAGAACTCTTCGTCCATTCCCACGTCGTTATCATGTGGTCATCGGTGCTCATGTTACCATTGAGAATTATCTGATTATGCGGAAGGTATATTATCGTGTCTTGACCTTAAAACACAATTTTACATTTTGAAGTTTTTAATTTTAATTTTATTGTTAATATACAGTGACCCGCAAAAATATTACAACATATAGGGAATTTTTTTATTATTAAAATATGGTAAAATTCGTTTTGACACTTGTCACGTGACTACTAGTATGGCGGGTAATTTAAAATATATGCTACTAATCTACAAAAATTGAGGTTCGATGACATGATATGGGATATCATGTCAAAAGCTAGTATGTGCAAATTTTTATAACCATATTTAAAAAAAAAAATAATAACCACAATTTTATCAATTTTTTTTTAAAAGCAACAGAAGTTTCTTACCCTCAACTTTAGCAAGTTAAGTAATACTTAGTTAGGAAAAATGTTATAATAAATAACACTGTTAACTAACCTATGTATTATATATAGGAACTAATGCATGTAGAAAATTCATTGAAATTTAACTATACAAGACATTAAAAGTCAAACTAAAAGCTTAATGCTTAAGGGCAGACTGCTGCAAATTGGAGATAAAAAAAATTATATTAATACCTGCGTTAGCCTCCGGAGGATAATCAGTAATTTTAAGCACAGTTATATTGGCCGTGCTTGAATTGGTTGCCTTGTCTGTATCAGTAACAGTCAATTTAAATGTGTAGTTACCAGGCTTGCTCAAATCGTTCAGTTGCAAAGTTGGGGTTTCTTGCAATTGCGGTTGATAACCCAATGGAGCTTGCTGCAATTCCCAGTGCCAAGAAACTATTCCATTATCGTCGGTTGAAGAGGAAGCGTCTAAAACGGCGCCAGTGTTCGGTAACTTTATTGTTTGATTTGCCGGCGTGATTATGATTTGAGGTGGTTGATTGATTCGAGACGCCGGTAAAACCGTCACGTTTACAAAAGTTTCGCCATAGGCATCCTCACTCGAAACGGAAACCTAAAATATTTAAAAAAAGATCGACAATCGACAAAAAAAATATCCCTACCTTAAATGTGTATAATCCTTCCGATAATTTAGACAATTCTAAAGTTTCACCATTTTGATGTTTGACAGCGGCGCTTCCATCAGGTTTATGCAACGAAGTCCATTCATACTGATACTTTTCAGAAGGTGGTGTAACCACAACTGTCAAACTGACTTCACTGTCAGGTAACTTAACTTCCTTTGAATCGGCCATGACAACTAAATGTTTTTTTCCAGCAGTGGAAGAGGTGACATTCGATAAATCCAAATTCTTTTCAGTTAAACCATCTGGAACACTGTTTACATTAACGTCTTTTGGATCAATCAGCACACAATCACCATGTGACCCACGTGTGTAACGATTTTTACATTTACAAGTACCTAATAAAAAAATCAACATAAATCATATACAATATGATAACACAACACAAACCAGCTCTACTCTTTGGATAATTTTGAACGCATTCCTCATTTAATCCGCAAATACTATCAACGCCGACCACACAACTTGTATAACTGTAAGTGGATTCATCCATTTGCATAAGATCCTTGTATGTATCCTCCAACTGCGTGTTATCGAAATAAATATTGCTGTACATGTCTCTTCCAACGTTATCGTTTTGTATATCTACAATAAAATTACATTTAAATATATAAATACAATCATGAACAGTACAACCTTGTTCAACTAAAATTTCAGCCCATGAATCTTGTCCAAGAGTCGGCTTAACCAATACCATACTGACATGATCTGATGAATCAGTATTTGAACTCAACGTCGGAACGCACAATTCGTTGGTTATGCACTTGATGTGATAGCATTTGTCTGTCATGAAAGCAACGTTACAATCATCTTTGACGCAGCATTGCAATATGCAATCTTTTTTCACCGAAACGCCTTTGGCTTCAGTAAATATACCTAAAACCGCATTATATGAAACCGCGACAAGCTCTAATCGCTAACTTACCAGCTGATAAATTCCCCCGGGGTACGTATCCCTTAAAAGTCTTTCGATAAATGTGCGGACATATGGAATTGTGATTGGACTTGTTCGACGAAAAAATTTGCGTTTTAACGCACGCCACCAACAGGAACGCGGTCAATAACGCCGTGCGCATAGCCATTTATACAACTGAAATTTCGGTTAAGTACATCCGTTTGATAACGTTCGATAAGAGTAAGGTTATAACACTTACGGGTCTGTCGGGGTGAGGTTGGAATAAAATCGAATAATTTACGTTCCTTACATTCGCTGATGCCGAAATTGGTCACGAAAAAATCTGTTAGGTCGTATTTTTAAAATTGCTGAATTGATAAATATTCATTTTGACACATAAAATGCACATAAATAACAAAACAGCGCGGAAACGAACCAACCATTACGGAAACGGAAACTTACTTATCTGCTATTTTATACAAACAAATTCACTGATAAATATTCTGTATATATATTTTTCATAACTTAAATGAATTTTTAATGACCGAATACGTCAATCTGTTATTTTAATTCATTTAATTCGTTTAAATTTAAATCAAATTTCGTTGTTTTTTGCGTCATCTAGTGATTATTAACATTATTATTTTACAGCGACCGAACTTAACAACTTCATACTAGTTGTCAAAATTGTGTCAAAATTATCTTGTGGTATTTTAGTAGTTTGATTTTTTAATCATTTTTACACATACGGATAAATAATTAGATGTAGTTAGGGCACGAAATATGAATAAAAGGTATGGTTTGTTCAATTCGTCAAATGTGTCGCATATTTTTGTTTTATCAATTTGGAGCTTGCGTTTAGATTTAAGGATGATGTGTCCGTCCCGAATTCGACACTGATGCATCGAAGCACACACGAATTGAAGAATATAAAGGTGGCGGTTCGTCGCAAAGATGTGCTGGAAACTAATCACTCGGGTCCATTACAAAGGGATCTTCAAAATCCCGATGAGCTTGTCGTTCACAGGCGGGGTAAAGTATTGCAGTCATTTGTAATGTGTATAGAATTTTTACATTGTTCAGATAAAAAAACTCAAATTTCTCAGTTAATAATAATAAGGATTTATTGGATATATTGCACATGATTACATATTACAAATGGCCATTGATTTGGAAAATTAGTTAAATTATGTGAAAGTTCTATATGTAATTCATTCACAAATGATCATTGTAAATAATACGAAAAAAATTTTCAATTTTGTTGTTTGCCTCTTATTCATTGTGTGTTTTGTAGTCGTGTTTCGATTATTTAGGCACCAAGAGGAATTGCATATGATTTGGACGAGTAAATTGGGGGCAAGATTGCAACTTTTGAAGAAAGAAGATGATCAATGATTTCAAAGTAAGCTATTTCATTTTTTATTGACTTGCTTGTTCATGTAAAAATTATTAATATTGTCAAAA
The DNA here is from genome assembly GCA_018397195.1 of Lethrus apterus. Lineage (NCBI taxonomy): Eukaryota > Metazoa > Arthropoda > Insecta > Coleoptera > Geotrupidae > Lethrus > Lethrus apterus. Next base: position 6,017 of record JAFFZR010016108.1, on the reverse strand, counting down.
ACTTGGTTTTGTGATTATAAATTTTGTCACAAAAAATTGTCAATTTTTATTAGATTTTTCAAGGAAGCAAAGGAGCGACGGAAAAGAACTCAATGCAACGGAAATCTTTGCTATCGAAAGTCAATTTATTTGTTCATTTTAATTTTAAGAATATAATTTCATTTTATTTATTAACATCAACGAAGAATTTTGATGAAGAAAGAATTCTGAAGATCGAAGAAAAATGCATGCTTATGTCAATTTGTCACATTGCTTAATTAACTTTGTTTATTGATATTTTCTTATAATGAAAAAGAGAGAAGCTGAGAAGATTGATTGAAATATTTGTTATTAATTTTTTTACAATTAAATTTTAACTACAAAAAATGTCAATGCAATAATTTTATAATTTGACTAATGTTAATTTCGACGAAAACTCGAAGAAAAGACAAAGAAAATTTGAAGATGTATCATGAAGACGCTTATATTTTTCTTCTTTACAGGATTTTATTTTAATAGCTATTCTCGTAAAATATTTTTTATCTCATATGTCTGATTCACAAATTATGATAAGAGCATGTCGATATTTATGATTATTGTGTAATTCGTTCATTTAGCAAGTCGTTCAACAGGTGAGGGGCAACGACCGATCTTCTCCCGCGAAGACATAGTCGTCAATCAAGAGTTTGAAACTAGGGTGTTTGTGACGTCACCGGCCCGTCCAAGTACATCTAGGGCCTCAGAACGCCTAGAGCCTAGGCGTTCCCGATCGTACAGCCCTACACGATATCGAAGCACCCCCGACGCAAAATCGACTTACTCTAAGGAACGTAGACGTTCGAGATCACTTTCACCGCAAGGAAAGCGTTACAAAAAGGACAATGAGAAAACTGTTACAAGTAAAAAAGATAGAAGTCCCAGTCCTTATTCCAGAAGAAGAGACCAATACGTTTCGAAAGAAAGAAAGAGATCGACATCGCCTGATGATCGCAGCAAATACCATAAGTAATACAAAAAAAACATGTTAAAAATTAAACCAAAGGTTTTTTTTTATTAGATATAAATCACCGCCCAGACGAAGTCGAACCCCGCACAGAACGGAAGGATATAGGAGGCTTTCAGAATTGGAAAGACACAGACGACGCAGTTCATCGCAACATGAACACGATGATTCATACCGCCACAGACGTAGTAGATCACCTTACAGGTCCTCTAGATTTCGAAGGAGTCGATCTCCTTATAGTTCGGAAAGGCATCGAACGTCGAAATTTGACAGGAAAAGTCGGTCGCCACATTCAGAGTCTAGGTTTCGAGATTATAGGAAACGTAGTAGGTCTCCACACAGATATGATGGATATAGGGGGTCACCCAAACGATATAGTAGATCACCCTCGCACAGAGATAGAGGTTATAGAGAATTTGATCGTTCAAGACGTCGAACACCTTCGCCATACAGGGACAGCCGCAGAGTAGATGTTAGATCAAAGTACGATGTCATACCGCCATCTGTTGGCCATCCCGGCATGAATTTCTTACGTGCACCATGGTATGGGCCCATGTACGGCGTAAGTGATCATTTTGCTGGAGTGTTTCGAAATTAAAATTTTACATTGCAGCCATGGAGAGATCCGATAAGGCCGGAATTAATTCCACCCCATGTTATGATAAGGCCACACGCACCTGGGTTTTACCCAGCTCCCTTTCCCATAATGGACCCGACGAGACCACCGCGGCCCCCCATCGTTTACAACAACAGAAATACAAACTTTGCGCAAATAAAAAAAGCGACGACGAGTACCGTTACCAGTTCTACGATTGTTGCCTCGACAACTTCTTCCACAGTCAACGTTGAAGATTCACAAGAGGGTGAAAGGGTTGTAGATAGTCAAGCTACGCTCAAAGACACGGAGAAGACAAGTTCTTCTGAAGTGGAAATCGTACCCAAACAGGAAGGAAACTAATTTATTTTTTTTTTATGTATATACTGTATACACAATAAATATATAGTGATAGATATAATTAAAGCTTCATTACTGTTTTATTTTGTGAAATTACATTTGAGAAATGAATTACGTAATGTATCACAGATATTTGTGTTGCTTGTTGTTTTCCATGTTGTAAAACTATAGTTTTTTTCTGCTAGGCGCTAGGCAGGAACTCGTGGCGCGTAATTTAAATTACGCTGTTGTGATTGGTTAATAATTGGCATGATTTACATTCAAAAATTTGAAAACCCTGCTAAGCAGTTTGTGTCAATTCTTTAACTGTCAAACATTCATTTTTCTCTTGAAATATTACCGTGTGTAGTTATTGTCATTGATTTTAGTTATTTTTTGTTCCTTGTTGCTTCTCTATATTCGTGCAAGTCACAAAAATTCGTAAATTTAATGAATGTTCCTTTTTTCCATAACTATATACTATAATACCAACAACTGTACAAAACAATATTTATTTACGAATCAACTTTGTTGACAAGCCCTCACAGCAATTAATTGCAATAATATAAATAACGGTGCGAAAATCTCAGAATAATCCAATGAAATTTGACCCAAAAGTTTCTTGTACAGAAGAAGCTTGAACGTAAAAATCATCGATAAAAATGTACCAGACCAGCAGATTCTCAATAAAGCAGACTTCAATGGCGTCTCCAACTGCATCCTTATGAATATTATTATGCAGAAATACGCATTAAGGGCGTCACTGGCGAACAATGGGAAGAAAATTATCCACCAGTCGTTCAAGTAAAGGTCAACAGATGGATTATAATTTAAAGCGAATATAATCGTAAAAATCAAAAGTGATATCAAATTGATCCATATTTCAAAAACGGTCAGTCCAAGCCACCGTACAATTTCACCGATCGTAAAGTACATCATGCGTCCGTTTTGTTGTCGGTCGTTAACGGATCCACCTTCAACAATCGAATTCTGAGTGCGGAGTTATTTCTTCTTTGTATTTCATAATCGGCCTCGTCGGCGGCCGGCTCCAAATCGTCTAGAAAACGCGAAGTTGTAAATTAGTTTTAAATCTTTAAAATAGTTACCAATTAATTCAGCTGTTAGAGTATTTGTCGATAAATTATAGCTCGGGTTATTTTCGCATATTTGCAAAGCAAGGACTATTCCTCTTTGTATCGCGGCTCCCAAACAATAAATGATTATCTCGTCGGTGTTGTTTCGAATCAGTTTCTCACATTTGTCCCTTAAAGCCTTAAAAACATCGATATGGAATGATTGCAACATAAGTATAGAAAAGTACCTTTATGTTTGATTTTGTGCTAACATAAATTACAAAATCACCCGTTTCGTGTTTCTGTGGTTGTCGTTTCTTTAAATTGTGATCGGCATTCGGAAATTTATTCTTTCGATTATTGGAGGATGCAGTCCGATCTAAACTCTCGGCCATATTCAAAATCAAATTGACATGAACCACAACTGAAGTTGCATTAACCTTAACCACAACTAAATTTGATTTATTTTCGATACGATATGTTATGGGAAGATTTATTCCAAAACTAAAAATAAACTCTGGTCACTGATCACAGATAAGGTAAATACGAGCAAGTTGTTTAATATCATATACTTTTTCTCAGAATAAATCGCCCCTGTAGATTGCATCATGTCTTGGATAATAGACAGTCCCTTGAGTTACTTTCAGAAGTTCTGCGTTAACGTGATAAAAAGTGGCGCCGTACCAAATCATATAGCATTTATAATGGACGGAAATCGACGCTACGCTAAAAAAAACAACGTGAATAAAGTATTGGGGCACACGAAAGGCTTTGATAAACTTGCAGAAACGCTGCAGTGGTGCCTTGAACTTGGAATCAAAGAAGTAACGGTGTACGCCTTCAGCATAGAAAATTTCAAACGCAGTTCCGAAGAAGTGGACGCTTTAATGGAACTGGCACGAGAAAAGTTCAAAAAATTAATCGATGAAAGAGACAAACTGATGAAAGAAGGAGTTTGCATACGAGTAATCGGAAATTTCTCATTGTTACCGAAAGACCTTTGTAAATCTATAGCTGAGGCTGTGATCATGACAAAAGATAACAATAAAGTATTCTTGAACGTTGCCTTTGCATACACGTCGCACGATGAAATTATCAATTCGATTAGAACAGTAGTTGATGGTGTTGAAAAAAATTTTATTAAAATCGACGACATCGACGAACAATTGCTATCTGAGTGTTTGTATACGAATCACAGTTGCGATCCGGATATGTTGGTGAGGACGTCGGGCGAGGTCAGATTCAGCGATTTCCTCCTGTGGCAGATCTGGAACACAAACATTTGTTTCAACGAAGTGCTTTGGCCTGATTTCTGCGTTTGGCATCTATTGACGTCCATCTTTCAGTATCAACGCTGTGTCAAGGATTTACAATCGAGGTGCGAGAAGAAACCCAAATTGAGAAATAAACGGGTTTGCGAATTTTTGAAACAATTGGATGCAAGTCGCACAACGCAGATGGCGGTTTATGCGAATGTGTAATTTTATTATGTGTTACGTACACATCGATAATGTTGTTAAATTTGTTTTAAACGATTTTTTGTTTTATTTATTTCTAATGTAATTATCCTAAGTACAATCATATACAGTGTGATCGAAAAAAAAATTAGTTAATGTAAACTATCATTTATTTCGTAATATCAAATTGATTTTTGTCAAAAATGTTGTCCAAACAATTTAAAGCTTTTCTTTTATAATTCATCATAACAGGCAACGTAAAAATATTGCCATTCGCCGTTTTCCGTTTGATTTGTTTGGACAACATTTTGGACAAAAAATTGTATAAACAAAACTATACGTTAACCACAACCACTTTTTTTTTTTCAAGCAATAAACTAACAACAAAAAAAATTACCAAAAGTGTAAAATAAATAATTTTAAAAAATGACATTTTGACAATGAAACATTTTAAACGTATTTGGCCGATAATTTTTCGAAATTTGAACTCTGCAAAAAGAATTATGTTAAGTACGTTAGCCACAACTGTTTGTTGTGTCGCATTCAGCGTTGCCAATTTACCGATTTTCAACTTGTTTTACCGATATTATACTAGATTCTAGTATTATATCTAGATATTAGAAGCTTGTACCCAATTAATTCAACGTTTTTTTATACATTTTAAACGTTTTGAAGTCAATCTCGAACCACAGCCACCGAATGAGAAGATTTAGAAGTACTTTCCTTTGTATTTAACTTTTAACCCATACAACGAAGCGAATTCTTAATGAGGCGGAGATACCGATTAGGTTGGCAACACCGGTCGCATTTGTATTTTAAATTTGAACGAAAAAATGGTCACAACAAATTGAAAAACGTTGTTCTATGATTACGATTCCTTGTTAACATGCCTTAATTGCGGCGACAATAACAAAATTATATAATATAATTTATTTAAGGGAGTTTCATGGAATAAAAGATTCATTCCGTTCATTGCATGTACAGATATTCTATCGTCTAGTCATGTTTATGCTAATTAATAGCTTTTTTATTCCCCATGGTATTTTTGATATTTTTCAATATACGAAACCAAACATCTTCCAGTATTCTTTCAATTATATACATTTAACTTTTTTCTTGAGCTTCAACCAAATATAATTCTTGCGACGTAGTTTTACATTAACATTTATGAACAAAATTTAAATGAGTTTCGCGGTTTATTTTTTCCTGACATAACGTGATATGTACTTTAACCACAACCGACTGTCTGAATCAAATTTATTGTAATGTATGCTGCTTTCCTTTTGCCGTTTGTCCCATCTCAGTTATATGAGATTGATGGAGCGCTCATCTCTCTACTAGCTCAGTTTATTCAATTGTATAAATGGAACTGTTTGCTCAGTTTTTACAGATTTATACTGTTAATCAACGGTTAATCTGTCAATGGTTCCTAACCTACACCTTTTGGTTTAAATAATAAATGATAATCTGCCAATACAAGATGCATTCACTAAATAGAGACAAGTATATTGTGCAGGTAAATTGATGTGAATGTAGAATTGTAGCAATAAGTACATTGATTTTATTTTAGT
>JAFFZR010016106.1:0-29207 GCA_018397195.1 Lethrus apterus | reverse complement strand
TTGAGAATAAAGAAACAACGACCTTATAGGAAAGAGAGCGAGAGATGAAAATAAAAGTAAATATGGAGAAAGGTGGGGTGCCAGAAATTGAGGATAGAGCAAAACTGGATGCAGTAAAATGATAAAGAAGGAAAGATCATTATAAAAAAAATAAATATAACAAAGAAAGAAACGGTGGCAAGTTTCTCAGAAAATAACGAAAAACTAACGTGAGAGAGAGAGAAACAAAAATGAATAGACAAGGGAGGCTCTAAAAAATAAAAAAATTCTGGAATAGATGACAGTGTCATTGGCCAGTAAAACAAAGGATGAATTAACTAAAAATGGAAATAAGAGAAAAGTACGAATCCCCATGGAGGAAATCAAAAAAAATTAGGAAGTGTGAATTCTGACGAAAAGGTGAACAGATGGAACAGTGGATAAACGACTATGAGAAGCTGAACTGTGGAGAAAAGGGAAGGAAAAGCAGGAAAGAAGAGTGGGAGAAGATGATAATAACAAAAATCAACTCAACGTCAATTTCAGAATAATAAAGTTGTCAAGATATAATGAAGTCAGCTTCAAAAATTGTATCAATTGTAAACTGTCAACGTCAACTGTCATTTTTAGTTGACAAAATTCTCAACAAATTTATTGTAAGAAAAGTTACAACGTAAGATGATAGTTAATTAATTGACAACGTCAAACGTAAACTGTCATCGCGATTCGCGATATTAACTGTCAGTTGTCATTTTCAAAGATGTCAATGCTTGTCAATGCTAATTGTCAACGTTAAAAATAATACTCACATGAAATTGACAATTGACTAGATACTCAAACAATGACAATCTTCGTAGTAAGAAAAGTGATTAAGTTTTCAATAATGTCAAATTTCATACTCAAAATGGCGATTATTAACTGACAAGTATGCATAATATACATACATAATCAACTTATCAATGTGTCAAAAGTAAACTGTCAATTAACTGTCATTTTTAATTCCCAACAAGTTTCATAGTAAGTAAAGTGACAACATCCGATGCGACAATCATCGGATGTTGTCACTTTGACATTGACTGTCATTTTCAATAATAATCGCATTGTTAACTAACAAAATTATTTTCCCGATATTCTGTGAACACTATTACTTACTTCTTGATTCGCCACTGATTTCACTGCTCTCATTTGTATTGGTATTAATAATTTTGACTGGGCCTACGCCTAAATCAACATGGCATACACCATCTCCACCTTCATCGCCACCGCCAGATGAGTTGCCATATGTGAAGCCATATGCTGCAAGAAACATTTAAATTAAAGTTAAATCCTCCAATGAAGAAGTAAAATTTAAAGATCTGATTTTGAAAATTTGAAAAACTCACTTATTGAAATAGTTTGTGAAATTTGACCGGCGAATTCAGCAAAACCATCAAAATTCGATTGAACGCCCGTGACGTAGCTGACGAAGAAAGCTGCGAAAGACTCTACGCTCACCGAAGTATAACTGTCATTACTCAGGCTTGTAATCAGGCTAAGCACACTTGTAATACTGAAGCTGGAATTCTGGTTAATTAACTCGGCTAACGCGTTGCTGACTTGAATTTGATTGCCACCGCTTACGATCTGAAGATTCCTTTCTAACGATGCTTGGAATTCAGACGATAACGAACCTTCGGTCTCACCGATGAAGACGGCGTAATCACCACCTCGGGAAATGGCTCCGGTGATGAGATAAACGAAGAATAAGTCGCTTTTAACGGAATTAGCTTGTACGTTTGCAAGTATGATGTTTATTATCGTTATTCGTACGAGTACCAACTCAACTGAACAAGTTCCATTTGGTGTCGGTCCACCTGTCGGTGTCGGTCCACCTGTCGGTGTCGGTCCACCTGTCGGTGTCGGTGTCTGTGTGGTTCCATTTGGCGTTCCACTAGGTGTTATTATCGACCCATCTGTTCCATTAGTTGGTGGAGAATGGGTTGGTGTTTCACCTGATGTTGAATCGGTTGTATTTGTTGTTGGTCCACCTGTCGGTGTCGGTGTCGGTATCGTTCCATTTGGCGTTCCACTAGGTGTTATTATCGACCCATCTGTTCCATTAGTTGGTGGAGATTGGGTTGGTGTTTCACCTGATGTTGAATCGGTTGTATTTGTTGTTGGTCCACCTGTCGGTGTCGGTGTCGGTATTGTTCCATTTGGCGTTCCACTAGGTGTTATTATCGACCCATCTGTTCCATTAGTTGGTGGAGAATGGGTTGGTGTTTCATCTGATGTTGAATCGGTTGTATTTGTTGTTGGTTCGCCTACAATAATTTTGCAATACAAGCTACAATACGTATTCCTGATGAACGTAACTTAACGCAGTGATAATTCAAAATTGTTTAAAAATCCACACATTAACAAAATTTCTACATCGCCATTGTTTGATTTTCGAAAGAAATGGAAATTTCTATTAAAATACGTATTTAAAAAAAAAATGCATTTTTTGTCAATAATAATGCCTGACAAACCTGTGCATTGCAAGGTGCAATTCGCGGAGACTGTCGTTGAAGCTGCTCGGACGTGGAAGTGTCTCCCTTTTGTCAAGTGTCTGTGATGATGTTTTCGAGTGAGTTCTGGAACAAAATTTATTTAAATTTAATAATTTAAATCTTAAAATTATTTTCTTGTTTTTCCTGTTGCATAACCAATGGCATCGATTAATATGGTTTGGAAACATTTCCATGATATCTAATCCAATCCAAATCAATATACAGGTGTCCCAGCTAAAATGGAAAGTTCAATTGCTCCGTTATTAAAAGTAGTTCAGTTCTGAAACTTGGTATGCATTAACAATTCAAATTTCTCTATCAACTAAAAATATGTACAAAGATGGCCGACTTCCGGTTATACCGGAAGTCGGCACAAACTTTCTTATTTTAAATGCAACACCCTATTTTTTATTATTGGATTGTCCATAAAAAATTAACACCAGTTTGTTAAAGACATACTTGGTCTTAGTGGCACTGTTTCGGAGTTATTCGACTTTGTAAAGAACTACTCTTGCAGTGTTTTCGGAAATTTGAAGTATCTCCGGAACTAAAGCGGGCAGAGAGCTGCGGTTTTCACCATTCGATTTATTTATTTATTAAATCGAATGGTGAAAACCGCAGCTCTCTGCCCGCTTTAGTTCCGGAGATACTTCAAATTTCCGAAAACACTGCAAGAGTAGTTTTTTTCAAACAAAGTCGAATAACTCCGAAACAGTGCCACTAAGACCAAGTATGTCTTTAACAAACTGGTATTTATTTTTTATAGACAATCCAATAAGATAATAAAAAATTGGGTGTTGCATTTAAAATAAGAAAGTTTGTGCCGACTTCCGGTATAACCGGAAGTCGGCCATCTTTGTACATATTTTTAGTTGATAGAGAAATTTGAATTATTAATGCATACAAAGTTTCAGAACTGAACTACTTTTAATAACGGAGCAATTGAACTTTCCATTTTAGCTGGGACATTCTGTATATATAAGTTTCTCAACAGTCATTGTTGTGAAGCAAAGATTTTCAACAAACATTAACATTAACCGCATATGAGCTAAGGGCGCATGAAATATACCATTACTTAGCGATGTAAGTCAATTCCAATTTCAAATTATATGAAACCAAACCAAATCCAACCGAATGCCTATAATTATCCAACGCAACACCACAATATTTGCAAAATCATTGAATAATTTCTCATTCATAAAGTTTCAATATGAATCACGATGTGTAAAACAAACGTTATATTTATTTATGTTTATGCTGGATTGAGTTGGGTTTTCTGGTTATGTTGGATAAGTTTAGAATTTCTAATTTCTAATGCCTGTTTTAAGCCCAATAAAATGTGTTTAAAAAATCAATCATAAAATACTGGCGAACAGTCGCACTTACCTAATGTTAAAAAACGTCAATAATTAAAAAAAAAAATAAATAAATATTAAAACGGTTTCGCATAATTGAAGCCTATTTTATAAAGAACCACAAACTCTACCTGCACTGATGTTCTGACACTGCAAATTAACGTTAGTTTCTGGGTTACACCCGTCGTCAGTACAGCTCCCGTGTGACACAATCAATGCCTGGTGCACGAGCTCCACCTAACGGTGAGAGAACGATGCATCAGAGGACTATCTGCTTTATCGGCTCCTAGACAGACGTGATCTAGAAGCATACGGGCATCTGATGTTTCGGTCTCTCATCGTTAGATGAAACTCGTGCATCAGGCGTGGACGTCTTCTATTTATATCGGCAATGGATTTAGTAGGGTTGGGTGTGGGTTTTCTGGATTATATTGGCTGGGTTTAAAAGTTTGCAAATTGTAATAATTCGAAATAAATAGTTCTAAACCCAACAAAATACGTTCAGAAAATCAGTTACCAAAAAAAAAAAACCTAACTCCAGTCGCACCTAACTAATGTTAAAGGGATATGAGAATATTCCAATAATTTTTTTGTTTTTCAAACAAATTGAAATGGTTTAAAACCCATTTTAATCACCTAAATCAGCGGAATAATTTTATTAGAAAAGTGAAAACCCAATTGAGTCCAACTTTTGCCAAATCAACCCATCACCTTTATAAATGTTAATGAGTCAAGTCCGATGCTTTCGTAGGGAATTCGTACGTAAACCCTCATAGCTAAAAATTAATTTATGACTCAAACTATACAAAACTGCTAGGTTTAGGGTTGGGTTAGTTGGACAACCCAGTTAAACCCAAAAACCTCATTATACGAAGAAATTAAAAATTTTCAAGTCGAAACCCAACCCATATAAATATACTGTAATAAAGATTAATGAACGAGCTATACCCAAACCCAAAAATCACATTAGCTAAAAAACTCAAATTGATTTTCTCTTTGAACACATAAGATATAAAAATACGACAATAAATACCAATGCGTAATTAAGAGCTAAACCCAAACCCAAAAAACACAGCCAAAGAAACCCAAACCCAAAAAGCTCGGTAACCAAAGAAAGACATTAGCCAAAAAAACCAAATTTTCAAGTCGAAACCCAACTCGCAAAAATACTGTAATAGACATTAATGAACGAGCTAAACCCAAAAATCACATTAAGATAAAGAAACCCAAATTGATTTTCTATTTAAAGCCCAACCCATATAAGAATAATACTATAAGAAACATTAATGAACGAGCTAAATCCAAACCCAAAAATCACATGGGCTAAAAAACCCAAATTGATTTTCTCTTTAAAACTCAAGATATAAAAATATTAATATATCATATTAATGAGTGAGCTAAACCCAAACCCAAAAAACACATTAGCCAAAGAAACACAAACCTAAAAAACACATTAGCCAAACGAACCCAAATTGATTTTCAAGTCGAAGCCCAACTCACATAAAAAAACATTAACGAACGAGCTAAACCCAAATCCAAAAATCACATTAGCCAAAGAAACCAAATTGATTTTCTATTTAAAAGCCAACCCATATGAAAATAATGTAATATCCATTAACGAACGAGCTAAATCCAAACCCAAAAAACCACATTAGCCAAAGAAACACAAACCCGAGAAACACATTAGCCACAGAGCCCATTGATTTCCAAGTCGAAACACAACTTATTTAGAAATGTTGTCGTAAATGTTAACGAACAAGTTAAACCCAAATTCAAAAACCACATTATTAAAAAAAAAAAATCAAATTGATTTTCAAGTCAAAACCCAACCCATATAAAAATACCGTAACAAATATCACTGGGCGAGTAATTTTGGGCTTTTATAGCATGTGGCTAATAATAAAAAACGTTTTTACAGAATCTTCAAATTTTATATTTATTTGTACCTGATGACCATTTTATGGACTTTAAAGCCATTAAAAATATAAAAAAATAATGATAGCCTTTTTAAATAAAATCAGAACGTTCAATATTTTATTTGTGTATGTGTATTTCCCGAAAAACTTATAACAAACAATAGCCCTTTCAGATAAGTTTACATATTGCTGATGATAGCCTTTTTAGATACATTGCGTTTTTACAGAATATTTGGTTGATTTGATTTTTTTAAAACTCTTAACGAAAATCTGTTAATGAAAATGAACTTTGTACATAAAGGCCTTATTACAGAAAAGGCTAAACTGCCTATTAGATTTATTTATTTCAAATATATTAATTTAAAGTAATTATAAATATTAAAAAATAATGACTTCTTAATTTAAAATTTTTTAAATAAAATCATAACAAAAACTATTTAGGTAAGAACTTTGGTTATGAGCACCCTCATTGGGCATTACTGTAATTAAAAATTTTCAACGTTAGAAATAGCCCCTCGAGCCTGATGATTATGCAACCATATTATCAAAAGTGTATTTTTGGTGCAGGCAAGATGAATAAATCAAATTTGAAAATTTTCAACGTCAACGGCAAACCGTAACCTTTTTAGACACATTGCGTTTTTAACAAAACACTTGATTGATTTGAATTAAAACTTTTTAGTTTAATGTATAATTCCAAATTCTGAAGTTCTAATGAAAAAAATTAAAAAAAATCAAACTTACCCCCTGTCGATGTTGCGAGTACGAGGCTCAACGTAGCCATAAACCAAAGTAGCTTCGCCATGGTGTCTTCTAAGCTAACCGCCACAATAGTTAGCTCGAATTTAACTTTTAACGCCACACGGGCCCTTATATATCGGACTTGGGAAGTCGAATTATTTTTTTGAAAACGTATCGACTAAATATTTCCGATTTTTCAATAGATAAAGTTCTTTAAGTATTGACGTTATCTTTCAACATAACAAATACCAAACGGACGTAAACATTCATTCTTCGCATAAATTCTTTGATTTGTATTTGTTTGGAATTTTGTCGTTTCTATTTGCTTGAAAAAACAAAAAAGAAACCAATCCATTTAGGTTTCTAATTGGGGACGTTTCGTCCGGTTTCGATCGTCTTCGTCACAAACTGCGCCTTGATTCGACGTAATTTTTGGTGAGAAACGAATTTTTCTTTCTTTTAAACAAATTTAATAATTTTTATTTTAAATAGGTATGTTTTAAGTCAAAGAAATATTAGCATCGCCATGAAAAGGCTATTTGTATTTTATGTAATAAAAAGAATTATTTTCGCATTTCGATGCAAAACAAAAATTTTCTGTTGCACCTTAAAAAGGCTATTTTGTAAAAACACAATCTAGAAAGGCTATCATCAAATAAGTTATTCGAAAGGGCTATTTACTATCATTGCCTACAAGTTTTTATGCAAAAAAAATTCGAGTATAGTTGCACCTTAAAAAGGCTATTTTGTAAAAATACAATGTATTTAGAAAGACTATCATCAATTAAGTTATTTGAAAGGGCTATTTATTATCATTGCCTACAAGTTTTTAAAAACAGCACACGCATTTCTCATAAAATATTGAGTTACGATTTTATTTTTAAAGGCTATTATTGTATTTCAAATATTTTTTTAGGGCTATAAATTAACATCATTAAAATAGTCATAGTTTCTATTAAGTACGTGTGATGATAATGAATTTTGATGAAAATTATTCTATTGAAATTAGTACATAAAAGGCTATCACCATTATTTAGAAACTGTTCGAAATTGTGATTTATAAAGCTTTTCAAAAAGGCTATTGACTGTATGAATTTTTCAAAATAGCTAAACATATCTATCTATTATCATGTATTTATAAAGGCTGTTTATAACCAAAATTATCAGTGTTATGTTTAAAATACCAAAAATTGTAATTGTTTGAATGCCATTAGCCATTTTTTAAATAATTCTGATAAAATTTGGGAATTGCATGAAAGTCCATTTTCTTTTAATTCTTTGTAATCGTTTAAATGGAATTTAAATATTCTTTATATGATTTTGTATAATAGCCTTTTTATGATCATAAAAATCGTACAAATAAACACATTTAACAGATCATTATCTGCAATAATTTTGATAAAAACTACGCTGTATTCAAAAAGGCTATCATCAATCAAAAAATTCCATTATTTCAAAAACGCAGCTTTTTGAAAAGAACATCTTGGAAAAGCTTTTAGTATATTAATGTTCAAAATGCAAAAATTGCAATCCTTTGCAAGAGGCTATTTAGCCAGTTTTGCTTCTGCTTAATTTAATATTAAAAATCGTGAATTATATGAAGTTATTGCATTTTAAGATTTTTTAAATTAATTAAAATCTTTTTTTTATAAACAAACAATTTAAACCATTTAGCCATTTTTTAGCAACATTTTTTTGTGTAATAGTCTTTTATGGTGATAAAAATCGAATATGATAGATGTGCATTTTTAACAGATCGTTAACTACTGTCATTTTAAATAAAATCACACCGTATCCAAAAAGGCTATCATCAAATAAAAAATACCACTATTTTGGGAATCCAGTTTATAAATCTGTTTGAAAAGGCTTGACTGTCAGCGTTTCTCTGAATATAACTAAGCCATTGCTGTGGCTCTTAAAAAGGTTTTCAATTATTTTGAAGATTAATTTGTATAAAAAAAGGCTAATTTTAATTTTTTTTTAGAAAAAGCAATTGCTGCAGCTTTTGCAAAGGTTTTCAGTATTTTGACGAAAGTACAAAATTAAAATAAAATTCTGCTCAAGAGGCTATTTAGCCAGTTCTACTGTTCGTTATATTGACCAATAAAACTCTACAATTATATAAAAATTTCGATAGTAATTAACGATTTTTTTAAAATTGACCAAATGTTCCTTAAACTTTTTATCTAAAAGGCTATCATCATTGTTTTAAAATTCATTAATGAAATGCGATTTTGTGTAAGAGTATATTTTGGTTAAGAATGTGATTTGGCTAAAGAAGACAATTCGGGATAAGAAGATGATTTTATAAAAGAAGGTAATTTAAGACGATGATTTGTGTTAAGAAGACGGGTTAGGTTAAGAAAATGATCTGAGACAAGAAAGTAATTTTTGTTTAGATGATTATTTGAGTTAAGAAGACGATTTGGGTTAAGAAGACGATTTGGGTTAAGAAGACGATTTGGGTTAAAAAGATGATTTGGACTAAGAAAATTATTTGGTTAAGATGATTTGAAAAATGAAGACCATTTGGGATATGATTTTGGAAAAGAAAGTAACTTGAGATAAGAAGGTGATTTGTACTAAGAAGATAATTTAAGTTAAGATGATTTCGAAAATACAAATTACTTTGAATAATTTGGAAGATTTTGGGTAAGAAGGTGACTGGGGACAAGGAGACGATTTTTGATAAGAACATGATTCAGTATAAGAAGATGATTTGAGACGAGAAAGTAATTTTTGTTTAGAAGATGATTTGTGTTAAGGAGAAGATTTGGGTTAAAAAGATGATTTGGACTAAGAAAATTATTTGTTTAAGACGATTCAAAAAATGAAGCCCATTTGGGATATGAAGATGATTTGGAATCAGTGCATAATTTTTGATAAGAAGGTACCTTGGGATAAGAAGGTGATTTGAACCAAGAAGATAATTTAAGTTGAAAAATAATTTAGTCAAGATTTGAAAAATACAATTATTTTAAATAATTTGGAAGATTTTGGGTAAGAAGGTGGGATAAGGAGGTGATTTGTGATAAGAAGCTGATTTGAGACAAGAAAGTAATTTTTATTTAGATGATGATTTGAGTTAAGAAGACGATTTGGGTTTAAAATGTGATTTGGGCTAAGAAAATTATTTGATTAAGATGATTTGAAAAATGAAGACCATTTGGATAAGAAGGTAACATGGGATAAGAAAGTGATTTGCACTAAGAACATAATTTAAGTTGAAAAATAATTTAGATAAGTTGATTTGGAAAGTAAAGATTATTTCAGGTAAAAAGATGATTTTGCATAAACGCTACATTTTGGATAAGAAGATGACCTGCGATAAGGGGATGCTTTGTTTTAAGGAGATGATTCGGGATAAGAAGACGATTTGAGACAAGAAAATAATTTTTCTTCAAATGACATTTTGGATAAAAAGGTGGCCAGGGACAAGGGGATGATTTGTGTTAAGAAGACGATATTTAGGTTAAAAAGATGATTTGGGTTAAAAATGACTTGGTTACAATGATTGGAAAAATGAAGATTATTTGGAATAAGAAGATGATTTGAAAAAAGAAGAAGTTTTGTAAAAAGACGAAGATCTGAAAAAAGAAGAAGATTGGAAAAAAGAATAAGATTTGAAAAAAGAAGAAGATTTAAAAAGAAAAAAAAACGATTTGGGATAAGTACACGATTTAGGATTGGTAACTTGGGATAAGAAAGTGATTTGGACTGAGAAGATAATTTGGTATAAAAAGACGATTGCATTCGAAACAAAAGAAGGCATATTCAATAATTTATTTGAGCCCACAACCGTAATAAATAAGAAGCAACAACGACATAAAATACAGAATTTGTCTCTTGGACCTCATCTACAGATTTCCGTGACGTTCTTTGTGTTCGGCGTGATGGTCAGCATGGCGAACGTGGCCACCATGTCGCATATGGTTGTTTTCATGGTGACGTGTATGGGGATTTCCATCCCCGAATTTACGTGTTTTGAATTCATCGTTGCCGTGACGAGCATGGTGATGGTCACCATGGCGATAGGGGCCACTAGGAGGAGCACTACTAGGACGTGCAGCGTCGTTTTCATGGTGACGTGTATGGTGGTTTTCATGGTGACGTGTATGGTGGTTTTCATGGTGACGTGTATGGTGGTTTTCATGATGACGCGTATGGTGGTTTTCATGGTGACGCGTCTTGTGTTCTTCGTTGCCGTGGTGACGAGCATGGTGATGGTCACCATGTCTGTTATGTTGTCCATGGTCTAAAATGTACATATTTTATGACGTGTGGTCTTCAGTGTCGGGCATAAAACATTTGAAAAAAGTACTTACTTCTGCTTGCGAAAGAAAAGCCACCTCCTCCTAGTCCACCAAACCCATTC
This sequence comes from Lethrus apterus, assembly GCA_018397195.1. Taxonomy (NCBI): domain Eukaryota; kingdom Metazoa; phylum Arthropoda; class Insecta; order Coleoptera; family Geotrupidae; genus Lethrus; species Lethrus apterus. The sequence continues at coordinate 18,310 of JAFFZR010016106.1, read as the reverse complement.
TTAGATGAGCTACCTCCTAGCCCACCTCCTCCTCCTATAATATTTCCAATGTCGCCATGGGAAATAATTGTCCCATTTCCAATTGTAACAGATCCGTTTACATGACTACCTCCACCGACCGAAATTCCTCCGCTGCTTTCATACGTAAACCCAAACACTTAAAAAAAATTTTTGTTACTTTGACACTTTGGCTATAATTTTCTTACCTGTGCTGATGGTTCTGCTGATTTGAGTGACCGTCTCAGCATTCTGCGATTGCACGCTTCCTACGCTCGTAACGAGGAACGCGGCAAATGCTTCCACGCTGACGCTCTTCGTCGAACTGAACGATCCACCCGAACCCAAACCGGTAACCAAAGCCGTCAAGCCGGCGACGTCAAAACTACCACCGCCGTTGATCAACGCGGCCAATCCGTAACTGACTTTGATTTCCGAGGAGCCACCCGCGATGATTTTCAAGTTTGCCGCGATGGTAGCTTGGAATTCGGAAGAGACGGTGCCGCCGGTTTCGCCGATGAAGATGGCCGCGTCACGTGATTGAGAAGCGGCTTCGCTGTAGAGGAACACCAGGAAGAGGTCGAGTTTTACGGCGTTCGTTTGTACGTTCGCGAAGATGATTTCGATCACCGCCAACCTCGCAATGATCACGTTAATTGCTGTGCATCCTGATTGGGTTTCGTTCGTCGATGGAGCTGGTGTTTCAGGGTCAATTGGAGTTTCTGGGTTTCCTTCGGTGGAAGTTGTTGGGAGCTGGGACGGTGTTGGTGCTGGTGTTGCCTCTCCTCCTGATGCCGGAGTTGTTGTTGGTGTTTCCCCTGACGGTGGTATTCCTTCTGTTGTTGGTGATTCCTCTGGTATTCCAGTTGTACCTCCAGGTGTGGTTGTAGTTGGTACTGTAGGTATTGTAGGTGTCCCCTCTGATGGTCCCGCTGAACCACCTGTTGCACCTGGTCCCTCTGTTGGTATTGTTGTTGTTGTTGATTGTTCTGGAGTTATCGGTCCACCTGGTGTTCCACCACAGTCCAAGGTACAACTAGTCGTAGCCTCTGCAGCTTGCCTATTTGAAGCACCTAATTTTCCATGACGTACAATATGGCTGTTATGTCTGCCGTGATGTCTAGAATGGCGACTGTGATCTATAAAATGATAATCATCAGTATTCATCTTACGTACATTCTCTGCAAAAAGGCTATCATCAAAGATATTTATTTATAAACGTTAATGATTAAATAAATTTATTATTGTTGTTGACCGAAATCTGGGCTAAGAATCTCGATTCCAAAGTGTTTTAAAATTACGTTGAAAATCTCATTCTAAAGGCTATCATCGATCAACGAAGCGTTATTACAAAAAATTAAATTCTCCGTGAAGATTTATTTGGAAATATTTGTGAAATATTTTTTAGAGCATAGCCAAGGCAAAAAATGACCAATTGAGACAAAATGTATATAGCCAACATTTTAAAGCAGATTCATTCATTTAACTAAAAATTTAACTTTTTACAATTATGGCTTATTATTTACAATAAAAATGCAAAAAATGTGCTAAGATTCAGAAAAAATTGAAAAGTTCTCCTTTTAAAAAAAAAATCAGATTAAAACGACGGAAAACGCTATAATTAAGGAATTTTTTTTTTCAGTAATTGTGAGTAAACTCAATATTTCAATACACAAATTTAGGCAGAATTTCAGGAAAAAGGCTATCAGCAATTTTTTAAATCTTAGATTTGATTATTAAAAATATTGCGTGTTTTCAAGCCAAGGCTATTCTTTAAAAATAATAGAAGATGCAAAAAAGCAACGTTATTAATTTGTTAAACGCAATTTATCTTGACGATAGCCTTTTTCATGAATTTCAATAATATTTTACAAAATGTCGCTGCATGCAAAAAAATCATATTTCATAAAAAACGGCTATAGTATGAAACGAAATAAAGGCTAAATTCGTGTTACCGCTATTTATAAAGAAACACAAACAAGGTTATGTTATTATTTTTTAAAGATTACCAACATATTAAAATTACAGTAAAAAGACTCAGTTCCAACCCAACACAACGAAAGCATATTAAAGGCTATCGTCCAGTCAAAATTACAGTAAAAAAGACTCAGTTCCAACCCAGCCCAACAAAATCATATTAAAGGCTAACGTCCAGTCAAAATTACAGTAAAAAAGACTCAGTTCCAACCCAACCCAACGAAAACATATTAAAGGCTATCCTCCAGTCAAAATTATAGTAAATATTCTCAGTTCCAACCCAACCCAACGAAAACGTATTAAAGGCTATCGTCCAGTCAAAGTTACAGTCCAAAATTTTGCTTGTTTCTACAATATCATTAACATTTTTAAAAGAAGATATTATAGCTGCAACATGGCTGCATCAAAAGGCTATCATCGGAATAATCGAATTCCAGTTACAAAAAGAACTATTGAATAATGTGTTAAAATGAGCAATATTTTAGTTTTTTTTTACAAAAAGGCTATCATCAGTTTTGTTAGATACAGATTTTACGGTTTGTATTTTCATACTTTTTATTTTAAATTTCTCGTTCAAATGAAGATTTTTAACGAAAAATGGCTATCATCAGAATTTATACAAAACACATATGCACAAGTTCACAGTTCTTATATCTTAAGTAACGGTACGTAATGACGTCATTTGGCCAGTATAAAAGATGAAATAAAATTTTAGCCAAATTGTGGATTAAAAGCAATTTGAATCAATGAATTTTCATCAGCTGGTGTCAAGGTTGATTAAAAGAAATAAATTTAAAAAAGGCTATGTATAAATTTACGTATAAAGTCGTAAATGTTAAAATTGCAAACAATAATAGCCCCTAATATGGCTATATGAAACATTAATTACATGAACTGTAAAATTGAGTTTACGAACTAAGAAAACGTTAAAAATGTCGAAATATTCTTCAATGAAAAATTTTAAAGGCTTCAATTTTTAGTAGTAAATCTGTTAAATATGTAAGTTATGCTTTTTTTTACATTTTCATATAAAATTTTAAAACATTAAGGCTATCATTTTATTTCTGAGAAAAGTTATTTAGAGATTATTTGTACAAAAATTTATTTTTATGGTAAATTGGCTATTTTATTGAATAATAAGTTTAATTTTGTGAACGGCTTGCATCAACCTAAATATTGATTGCAAAAAAGGCAATCATCAACTTTTCAAAAACGTATTTTTTCCACAATATATTAAAAGTGCTACATAGGAAAGGGTCATGAATCACCAATATTTTATGGAAATATATTGTCGTAAGTTGAAAAGTGGAAAAGGCTATCGTACATTTTTGGAAACAGGACCATTTTATCCACACCATAAGTAAGTCAATTTGCTCTTATAGTATGGCCAGTATGGATATAGTGTAGTTTGTTAGCCAAATTTCAAAGTTGAAAGAAATAAATTTATATACGAGGGTGAATTAAATACTAATTTTAAAACTTACCGGCTAGTGTCGAGGCGACTAACATGCATAGCAATGCAATCGAAAGCTGTAACTTTCCCATGGCTATATTGAGGCTAACCGATCAAGTGTCAGCTCAAATTGAATTCTTGTATCATCCAAACTCGCTTATATACCACAAGATGAGTGAGTACATTCGAAAAAATTTGGAGAGAAATATTTTGATGATAACGTTCCTTGCGTGTGGCCCTTATCGAAAGAATTAAGGAATTCTTTTTTTTCGAGGACGTCGAGAACAATAAAATTGTGCTTTTTCGTGTGTACGACATTTTTCATATTTTTGCGTAATTCGCGTAATTTCTCTTCAACTTTGAATTTTTTTCCAGTTGGTGACGACGAACTTGGCTAACTTTATTTGTGAGTCAGTTGAAATTTTTGTATTTTTCCAAAATATTTGACGATTTCTTTTCAATTTTCCATAAAGAAATTTTATTTTGACGGTTTCTAACGGAATTTTTGTTTTTGGCATGAAAAATGGGAAATGAAAAGAAGAAAAGAAAAGATGAACGAAGAATGAAGAATGAAGAAAGAAGACGAAAATTGTTTAGTTTTTAATTTGCTTTTTTTCTTCAAATGTCTTTTAGTTTTCATATGGACTTAGTCTTTTTTATGCCAGGAATACATTTTTCATTTTCTTCTATGCTTTAGGTGATATTGGCATTCGATCTCCACTTGGGTTTGGTCTAATAAGAAGAAAGTGGAAAATGTTCTTCCCAATTTAATTTGACTTTTATTTTAATTTTTAGTTCAAAAGATAAAAATGAAGAAGTCGACTGAGGAAAAAAATGTATAATAGGCTTTGTGTCGATTTTGCCAAAAACAAAGTACTCCTTTATTGATTAATTTTTGGGCAAATTGGAAACTGCATTTTGAGTTTGGTTAAGTTGGGTTGGATTGATTTGGATTTGGAAATGCTCCTTTAACGAAATGAATCAAGAATAATTCAATAAGTAAAAGAAACAAAATTTTAATTTTTCCCGTTATTCTTTCATTTCCATCAATCTTCCTTTCGTCTCCTTTCTATGGGAAAAAATCAACTGAGATAATTTGAATTTGAAAATGTTCTTTTAATGAAAGAAATCAAGAATAATGAATGAAAAAATTAAAAAAGAAATAAAGAAGACTCAGATGTAAAGCCTGTAGATTTGGACTCCACCGGGGGGACAACGGCAAGTTTCGAAGGTCCTGCTGGCGCCCTCCTTTTAGAGTTTTCAGGAGTAGGCGGTGTGGGGGCGTCGTAGGATCGGGGGCGGGTGGCAATTTAGTGGATTTGCCAAGCATTTACCAGTTCCTATATATATTGAAGAATCGACGGGAGAAGAAATGGAAGATACAATTCTTCTCTTGACAGGGGCAACGGCGGGTAAAGCCGGAGTGACCTCACTGCACGAGGGAGATAACGATGGTGAGCCTAGCGAGTTTAGTCGGGGTGAATTGGAGATGGAAGAAGAAGAAGAGGAACTAAAAACCGGTACTACCAGAGGAGGTAAGTAAACGGTGTTTGTTTTCAGGTTAAAATGAAGAACGCGAGGGCGGCGTTCTGAGCTTCTTTCAGATGTTGGATAGGAGGAGGCTCCCTTAAGGGAAGGTGTAGCCGTATTAACTTTCACTTTTTTTCTCACCCTTTTCTACACTTTTTATTCCTTTGGAAGGAAACTAATCCAATTTTTTTTATGATTATCTGAATGAAAAATGAAAAATTGTTTAGTTTTCAATTTGTTTTTTTTCCTCAAATGTCTTAGTTTCATGTGGACTTTAATAAATAAATTTTTCATTCATTTCACTTTTTTCTCACCTTTTCTACACTTTTTATTCCATTGGAAGGAAACTATTTCAGTTTTTTCTTATGATTTTTTGAATTTTTTTATATACAATAACCGTCGATTTTAATAGACAAAATTATTTTTTTTTAGTTTAGAAACATTTTTTCTTCACTTTTCAATTCCATTGGAAGAAATTTTTTTCTATAATATGTTTGTTCGTTCGATTTTCTTTAATGCAAATAATTCTAAAAACACACAATTTTTAAACGTTTTTCACAAAATACTTTGATAAATAATGCATTTTAAAAGCATTTTTCAACGATAAAAGTTTTGTAAAATGGAAATTTTTCAGTTAAACGCAGTTTTGAGAATCACAGAAATGTTTACCCCACCTGACCAATAATGTATCACTTTGCAAATAATTTTTATGCAGACTTTGTGCACGTCCGCGCCTGCGCACAATTTTGCGCCGATTTCGGCATTTAATCCTCATCAGAACGGAATTGATTAATCTAATACGAAATCCATGAAATGTGAAAATATGCAAAATGCTTAAAATAATGGTGTTCGTACTATTTTGCAAAAATTTTTTTTGATTTTTTATTTTATTGTTAATTTTCAATTTTTTTTTTATTTAATAAATAATACGTTTAAAATTGTTTTGCATAATAAAAAATAGTGACATTGCGTAAGTAAAATTCATACAAAATATCCGGGATTTTTACACGGCGTTATCGTGAAAGAACGTCAAACTCGCGCGATAGTTGTGTTTGATGAATGTTGATAACAATTATTTGAACAAAACAAGCTTAACAAATGTATGCCAAATAGTTATTAAATTCAGTTAGGGTTTTTGCGTAAATTTTTACAAGGACTTGCGTCGATTAATTTATATGTTGACACTGACATAGATACTTAAACGGAAGGTATGGCGTTAATTGTTTCTGATTTCACAATTATCGTTTATTTTTATAATAATAATAATAATAATAATTAAATTTTTAATTTTTCTAAAATCGGATACAAATTGGATTTAAAAAACAAAAATTATCCAACTGATGGAAAAAGGAAAATATTATCCCTAAAAATCTTTTCAAAATTTTCTTTTTTTGTGAAAAAAAAAAAAATAGAAAAGTCAAAGACTGATATACAAACACATAATACAGTTTTGAAGTAACATTTTCATTGTTCTATCAAATTAAATGTCAGTTGTCAAATTAAATGTCAACTATCAAATTAAATGTAAACTGTCAGGCTAATAGTCCAATGTCAAACTAAAAGTCAACTGTGAAAATAAATGTCAGCTATGAAACTAAACGTCAACTGACAAACTAAATGTCAGCTGTCAAACTAAATCATGTAAAACTAAGTGTAAACTATCAAGTTAAATGTTAACTGTCAAAATAAATGCCCAGCTTCAAGCTGAACTGTCGAACTAAATGTCGTCAATCGAATTAAATATCAACTGTCTCACTCAGTGACTGCAAACCTTTTTGAGAAGTGAGTCAAATTTTTTCCATTATTTTTTTAAATTCTGGCCCGTGGGTCACTTGTCACTAGCCCGTGGGTCAGTGGCGTCTTTGAAGGGGGGGGGGGTAAAAAGGGTACCAATAATTTGGAAACACCGAAAATTTCTTAACAGAATTATGTTTTTTAAATATTTTCGATTGTCTGTTCTCTCTTTTTCTTAGTTCTCTGGTTATTTTGTTTTTTTTTTTTAATTTTTTTAGGTTACTAAACAAATTTGAAATAATTCAAATTCAAAGAAAATTTTTATTTATAATTAAAATATTTTACAAATTAATTCTTGGGCAATTTCTTTTTGTTCTTTTTTGTGGTTTTCTTTCGATTTTAATTATTACTAGCTCGCGGGTCACTTGTCACTAGCTCGTGGGTCAGTGGCGTCGCTTAGAGGGGGGGGGGTAAAAAGGGTACCAATAATTTGGAAACACCAAAAATTTCTTAACAGAAAAACTTGAGAGTTAACCCTTTTTTCTGATTCTCTAAAATTCTCTAAAAAGGTTTACGTTTATGTTTTTTTAGTGTCAAATTCTTGGTTGATAGAATACTTACCTTTTTTCTTGAGCGTGCAACCAATTAAAACGCAAGTTGTGCAATAAAATATATTTATTACGACACACAATATTAAGAAATATAAAAATGTGTTTCGTGATCTTCGTCGGGTAATAAATATATTTGTCGTTTGTTATTTATTCACTATGGAAACATTCTTTAAAAAGCATAGTTTACTATAAATTTGTTTCATCAATTAGTTCAAAGGGCTGAAATAATAATTTTAATTTATGTTTTTTAATATTTTCGATTATCTGTTCTCTCTTTTACTTAGTTCCCTGGTTATTTTATGTTATTTTTTTAAGTTATCAAAACGAATTTGGAACAATTCAAGCTCAAATAAAATTTCTAATATTTATTTATAATTTTAAAAATTAATTCTTGGGCAATTTTTGTTGTTATTTTTTGATTTTCTTTCGATTTTAATGAAAAAGTATTATTAAATGTTGGGTTGGCGAGTAGGTTTTCGGTATTTATTGTTATTTTTATTCAATTCGAATTCAATGATACCAACAATAAAAATATTGAAGAATAACGGGCCCAGGTGCGAACTCTGCGGAACTCTAGAAGTAGCAACAAAAAATCAAAAAATATCTACATATATTACTGTTATAAGTCATTTAATCTTAAGAGTATATACTTCAACTAATTGGAAAAAATGTTCTAAAATTCTCTCGAATTTCGAAATTTTCTTTTGACGAAAGAAATCAAAAACAATGCAAAATTTCATAAAATTTTCGCTTAAAATTTTTCTCTTCGTTTCATTGAAAGAAAAGTATTTCAAAAATAAAATAAATATGAGTAATAAAAAGATAACGATTTTTTTAAAGAGGTCGTTAATATTAAAGAATAATGGGCCCAAGTTCGAATCCTGCGGAACTCCAGAATTTACAATAGAAGATTTCGATGGAAAATCATTTGGTATGTAATTATAGCCGACGCACCAACATTTATTATGTAAATAAATTTAAAAAAATTAATTTAGCTCAGGATTACTTAATCATCCTGAACACTTAATAATTTGGTAATTGGTTCTACCATTACTAACACTGAAATTGGAACACTTAGACTTCAATTGCTTAAATAATTTAACTCGATGTTTAAGAAAAGGTATGTGGGCGATTGTATAGTGTGTAGCCAGGGATGGGTTGGGACTCAAAGTAACCCTAGATAATATTAACCAAAATCCTGAAATTGAATGAATTCCTTCGCCAACCATCTCACCCGCTTTCAATCCAATTGACAACTTTTGGGCAATTATGGAGCGAGTGTTGAAACCGGAAAGATCAAGATTTTGTTATGCATTTAAATGGTGTTAAGCAACCAGCTACACATGCGTGTATTGAGCATAAGAACTACTGGGGGTGTTCGATAAATTATTTTATTTCAATAAATTTTTATACATTAAAAATAATAAACTGTTTTCTGTTACTTTTCATTTTTTAATTTAATTATTTACAATTACCTACCTGTCAATTATATTAGTGCTGGTATCGAAAGATACGTGTCTTAATAATAAGTTTATGTCATTATTTGAGTTGCAATTGTAACAGACAATTTAATTCATTTAATTTAATTTATTTAATACATAAGAAAGGTGTTATTAATAACCTTGCCGATCAAGGCACAAAACAATTTCAAGCGTATACAATCAAGAATTTTCACTAATTATTATTATTATTATTGTCTTTTTTATTATTTGTTATTGTTGTTAATGTTATTTTGGAAGAGAACGAAAGACAAACTGGAAAGAAGGGCATTGATACGTTTACAGAAAATTTAGTTTAATCAAGTAGTCTAATAATCAGATAGAACAATCGAAAATATTGAAAAACATAAACGTAAACCTTTTTAGAAAATTTTGGTGAACCAAAAAAAAGAGTCAACTGTAAAGTTTGTCTCTTAAGAAGTTTTCGATGTTTCCAAATTATTGGTACCCTTTTTACCCCCCTCTCCACCAAGCGACGACACTGACTTTGTGTCAAAAACAGGTTATCATCGATATATTTTTCAATTAAGGCCCCACGTTGGGCGCCAATACATATCAGACGTTATAATATTTAATTTTATTTGTTTATAAAGAAAAAAACAAATCGTAATATGCAAAGGATTTATTTCATAAATTTTTTTCCAAATCATCAGTAAACCAATTAAGTAACTTAAATTAAAAAAATTTTTAAATCGTCTTAAAATGCGAATTTAATTACGGTGTTGGTGCCTGGCGTGTTCTTCGTCGTGTTGATGTCTGGCGTGTTGGTGTTCATTTCTAGCGTGCTCGTATTGGTGTTGGTGTTCGTGCTGGAGTCTGGCGTGTTGGTGTTCATTTCTAGCGTGTTCGTATTGGTGTTCGTGCTGGAGTCTGGCGTTGTTACCAGCATGACGTTGTCGCGAATGATGCGAATCGTGCGAACGTGCTGCAAGAATATCATTAACAAATTGGACTTTGGTTATTTTTATATGTTTAGGTACCTGTGTTTTCATTGTGGGTGCGCTGATGGTGATCATGGTTTTCTGGAAAAAATTAATTCTGTATCAATTAAGTATGTAAACCCAATTTAGGTTTATTTCTTAGTAGAGAAGATTTTATAAAAATGGGATACATAGAACTTATTATTGCGGCATCCACTGGTAGGGCTTTGGACAGGACACTGTCGATTGAATAAGCAGCTACATAAGTCGGGTTGGGTTCGGCTGGCTTGCGGACTAATGGGGAGCAGGGGACGCTCTGTACGGATGGTAAAAGGCGCCATTTTAGAGGCCTAATTGGTAGTATGGCTTTCGGACCACACACCCTCCAAATCTTGAAATCCAGAACCCAGATTGCGCATTCACCTTCTACATTATTGAACGAATCTAACTATACTAAACTATACAGGCGGGCCTTCCCTTCCTTTAGGTCCATTTATTTCATGAATTTCAAACCTCCACCTCCGTCCCTCATACACACTTTACTTCTTCCAACCTTTATTCTAACTTCACTCAGTCCTTAGCCCAATATTCCCACCAGTCCTCGTCTTTGCCACTAAAAATATGGTCGTTGGCATAAACAAATGACATGATCCTGTTGACGGAGAACATTGGGAAGATGAGGAAAGTGGTGTATAGGATAGAGAGATTTTAGACAAAAAAGCCTATATTAAACCCGAGGAAAAAATTGACGATTTGTGGCAGAAAGAGCCACCACACGGAAAAGAAAGGAATGGTGAAAGGATGAATATATCAGGATTGTGTACATGGGCGTATCCAGGATCAAAACTAGGGGGGGGGGCAAGCAGTGGTCTTTCAGGTTGTAACATTTTGGAACGGAAATGATACCAAAATTTTAAGAAAAATATATACAGGGTGAGTCACCACCGACGGGACGGAGTTTTAAGGCGAAACGGCATATATTCTCCAACATCTGTTGCAGGTGGATTGTGTAAGTCAATAAGGGCTACATTTTAAAAATATTTTCAAATATACAGGGCGTTCCGAAATAGAGTGACATATCAAAGTTATACGTTTTCTTATGGAACATCCTGTATTTCAACACATTTTTAAATTGTACGTAAAAAGGAAGCCAGACTTTCATAAGGGCTGTCTATACCTAAATACTCTGCCGTATGCATAAGTGTTTTAGTGGCTATTAACGTCATTTTAAAACCAATTTAAAACGCTACGGTTCTAGTATGCATAGTGATATTTAGTAGGATTTTAATCCTTAGTTGGCAACTAAATCTTAGTAGCCAAGTGACCCATGTTTAAAACGCTTTTAACCTCATTTTTCGCTTGGTGAACGACGTATTGAATAATGTCTGAGGTAATTACATTTATTTCTTTAAATAAAATAAAATCGAGCAGACAATGATACTATTTTATCGTGTAGCAAATTTAATTTTCATTCAAACTATGTGAGTTTCCCTATACCTAAATCTTTAAATTTGAAGTTATTTAGGTATTTTGGGAGCACCATCTAACTGCAACCACATTTTTCGTCTAATATTTAAAGGAATAATTCCTAAAAGTGCCCAAAACTATACCTACCTAACTAATTAAAAATTACGATGGTAATTTATTACTACATAATCATCATTTACTACATAAATGGCAAATTAGTCATTACGTTAGATTAGATTTCAGTGGTCACTAGAAATATTTTTATAAATGTTTCAAATAAAGTTACTAAAGCCTCGATCTAAAATGTTTTCTGTGTATTTTAGTGATCGTGCCATAAACATTGATTATGTTAATTATAATGCAGCATACTGCATAAAACTCAATATTTTGGGCACTTTTAGGAAATATTCCTTTAAATAATAGACGAAAAATGTGGTTGCAGTTAGATGGTGCGCCCAAAATACCTAAATAACTTCAAATCTTAAAGATTTAGGTATAGGGAAACCTCATACAGTTTGAAAGACAATTAAATTTGCTGCACGATAAACTTATAAAATACAGGGTGTTCCATTTAAAATAAGCACGATATTACAGTTTGAATTTGCTATTAATGGTACTGAAAATTCTGAACACCCCGTAGAAAAAGTTGTAGTGGTGAATTGCTAAATAAATTAAGGGACTGGTCTATTATCTAGGTCTAAAAGCAAATTTATCATAATTATTTTCGTTTGGGGGTAATATTTTTTTTTCGAAAACCATACGTTTTAAGAAAAATCGAAATAAATCAGAACACTTAGTATTTAGGTATAGGGAACCCTTATGAAAGTCCGGCTTATTTTTTACGTACAATTCAAAAATGTGTTGAAATACAGGGCGTTCGGTAAGAAAAAGTATAACTTTGATATGTCGCTCTTTTTTGGAGCGGCCTGTATATTTGAAAATATTTTTAAAATGTAGCCCTTATTGACTTACATAATCCTACTGCAACAGAAGTTGGAGAATATATGCCGTTTCACCTTAAAACTCCGTCCCGTATAATCTCACCCTGTATAATTATAGCAGTGCTTTATTAATTATTACAGTTATTTGCTTGAAAGAAATATAGATTTTTATTCTACGAGTAATTTTGTTTCCTTTCATCACTTTATAACCATTAAATTATTTTTTATTTTTGATTCTGGGGGGGGGGGCAGCTGCCCCCTGCCCCTCGCTGGGTACGCCCGTGGTTGTGTAATAATTATGGAAGTTACGAAGTTGGAAAACGAAATAGTTAGGGAACAAGGTGAAGAAAGAGGTGTTGGGGTTACAAGGCGAGAGAAGAGAGAAGTTTGAGAATGGCTTATTGGGACACCTGCGTTAAAATAATTGTACGGGGAAGCATATAAGACTCAAGCGGGATAGAGAAATAGAGAACGAATTGCATGGGGATTAAAGACACTTAAGCTGGAAATACCAACCCCCGAATACTTACTGTTACACCAGGAAGCAGCGAAGAGGGTGGAAAAATATAAATTATCGATCGAGAAATGCGGGAGATCTGGTATGGTCGGTGTTGGATAAGATATCTGAAGAGGGTGAGGAAGGGTGAGGTGTGTGAAATGATAAACGAACAGAAATGTACAGCGTGGTGATAAAGTTTGGAACAAAATTCATAAAAGCGTTTTATAATGTTTTTAAGAAAATCGCTCGGACAGGTCAATTTTTGTTTTTAAAATGCCGTCTTCTGGCGTTAATTTTTTTGGAATGACGTCATTTGTTTTTGCACAATGACGTCATCATAATTTTTTTTAAATCACAACCCCCACTTTTTTCTTCGGTTTTTAATAGACCTTCTTACTACATACTTAAACGGTGATGTAAAAAAATTGGTACCTCACATAACAATTTTTTTGAATAAATGACACATTTACTTCAGATCGTCAGTGGTTATAATTTAGTAAAAATAATAATAGTAAATATTCTAAATTAAAGCAAATAACAGTAATTTATGTCTCTAAGACGAAGAGTGAAGCTTTAAGGTGCAATGACGTCATTATCGATTTTTTTAAATGACACCTCTTATTTTTTTCTTTTGCTTTTGATAGACCTCCTTGATGTTTAAGTGGTGATTACCGAATTAATTCCTTACATAACAACTTTTCTGAAAAAAAATAACCTTTTTTTCTGCAAATAATAAGAACTTTTGTTTAAAAGAAAAAATTTCATTTATTCAAAAAAATTGTTATGTAAGGTACCAATTTTTTTACATCACCGTTTAAGTAGTAAGAAGGTCTATTAAAGACAGAAGAAAAAAGTGAGGGTTGTCATTAAAAAAAAAAAATGATGACGTCATTGTGCAAAAACAAATGACGTCATTCCAAAAAAATTAACGTCAGAAGACGGCATATCAAAAACAAAAATTGATCTGTCCGAGCGATTTTCTTAAAAAGATTATAGAACGCTTTTATGAATTTTGTTCCAAACATTATCATCACACTGTATATCATATATTTTTAATTTTTTAATTTAAGTTTTCCACTGTCAAAAAAATAATATAAATATGTATATTGATTATTAAACAGCAATCAGCATTTGAATTCTATACTCATTATTATCGTGATGAGGCTTCGCCCTTAAGAAGACCTCTTCATCACTTCATATCAGGTCTGTTGGCCATCTTCTTTACAGTCTTTTGTTGTGTCTCTCTTGCACTACTGGCTGTAATAAATTATAGGCGTGTATTTCTAATTTCTGATGATATTTTTGGCTTCACTTTTGTATTGTCTCTTGGACTGTTGGGATATGGAGATCTTGATGTTAACGTCTGATTTGTGACATACCATTGATCTTAAGATCTTTGATTGTGCTCGTTGTATTATATGTAGGCTGGACTTGGAAGAGCACAGAGCGTTAGGAGTCTTGGTATTTCCTCCAGATTTTTGAAGTGGAAGTCGCACATTTGGTATGATGCATATACTTTTGTTGGTTTAACTTTTAATAAATCTACGTTTCCACATAAACTCACCCATTTTACAAAACGTTCTTTGGCTTAGGAAATGAATACAAGATTGTATCTTTTTGTTGGAAATTTCATCCCTTAACTGAACAGTTCCTTTTACTAGTCATTTCTGTAAATGAGCCCTGTTATATAAGTAATATTCTTAATTTTGTAAAAGTTTTAAATAAACTTTCTGACCTTTTTTTAAATAATGTGACAGTGTAATATAGTTTATAAACTACGCAACTTACAATGCAACTTTAAATACCGCCGTGTATTATTTTTGTTACTATTGCCATCTTAAGGAATTTTATATAACTCGCTTCCGCACAACAGATATCTGTTATTATTGAGACACTAGCGGTACTTTTACTGCTCCAAGAACTAAATGACCAATAGCCAATAGGAAACAAGCATCATTTTGTGTATACAACATAGCACCCCATGATTACGAGTTATAAACCTTAATGTCTCCATCTGCACGCCTTGGAGAATATTAAAATATTAAAGCTTTCAAATTTATGTATTTTAAATTATCCGTATCAATAATATTTCGTTTTAAAAATCATCACATTAGATTATTAGTAAGAGTTAAATAATCTAATTTGTCAAAAATCAAATAACACTTACACGTGAAAAGTTTATTGTGTATGTTCACAATAAACTTGATATTAAATAAAGAAATATAAAAAAAATTAAATAATTAACATCACAAAATACATACATACATCTAAAAACCAAACTGTATCCAGATATCCTATTGACCAATAGAATGCAGAAAGTATAAAATATTTTTCAAGCTACAAACGACATTACAATAAATACATATTAAACATAAATATGTGATTTTATTATTAAAAAAAAAATCTAAAAAATGTGGTTTTTATTAACACTTTGATACGCAAGCGAATTATCACGTTAATGTATTCGAACAAACAAACAGTTTACGAATGAACGATCTGCAAAACAAAATTGTCTGTTAGATGTCTAAAAATTCGCATAAATCAATTTTGTTGTTTGTGTTTGGCTCTGTTAGATTCGGCGTATAATTTTATTTTTATTTGCCGTGCCTGGCGTGGGTTTCAATGTAGAATATTGAATTTAATTTTGTTATAAACAAAGGGTTTATTGCATTAACGCGAATTAAAATATATATATCACATTCAACAAAAAAAAAAAAAATTGCACATACAAATTATTACAAAGGTAATCATAGAATGT
Organism: Lethrus apterus; assembly: GCA_018397195.1. Lineage (NCBI taxonomy): Eukaryota > Metazoa > Arthropoda > Insecta > Coleoptera > Geotrupidae > Lethrus > Lethrus apterus. The sequence continues at coordinate 2,924 of JAFFZR010016106.1, read as the reverse complement.
TTTAATTAATTTATTGATAATTTATAAAAATGTTTCGTATAATATTTATAAAGTACCTTTCATTGTTTATAATACAGATTACATACAGGATGAATCAAACATATTTTAATAAATTTCATTTAAAAAGTTGGAACAGCCGCCGTTTTTGCGGATTTAAAAAATAGAAAAAAAAATGAAAATTAAATCAGTAAGATGAGTCAAATAATTCTTCCAATAATAATTGAGAATTTATTAAAAATATAACAAATTAAATATCATAAATTAATTAAAACGATACATAATTATTCTGAAATTCATTTTATACAAAAATGATTTATACAGGAAATATTTTAATTAATTATAAAAAGTTATTCATAAATGCAAGAAAGAACTTTTAAAAACTCTCTTTTGTCCAATAACATTTTTATGATTAAAAACATTTCTCGTAAAATTATTTATTTCTACGGAATTCAACAAATCAAATATCAAAAAGTCAAATAATCGCGGATTTATAAATTTCGTGTATTTTTAAACAAATATTTATTTTGAAAACGAACCGGTGAATAATGTGTAGCAACTTTGTTTACTCAGTTAATTAAAACTTAAATTAAAATTTATATACCGACTCCATAAACGATTTTCTCTCAGCAACACAAAATCAATAACAAAGTCTATTATGTTGCGTTGATGATTAAACGGCGATTAAATATCCAGTTTTATGAAAACTTGTTGGAAACACACACAAACTAATTTAGTGATAAAAATCGAAAAAACATTGGTTTTTTTTTTAGAAGGGGAACCCCATCAAAAACCGACAATTTTGGAATGAAAATTTATGATAATGATTTTGCCGTATTTTAATCGTTTGGATTCGACGCCAATAATTTTCAAAAATGATTTATAGGGAACGTAAATCGTCCCATGTAAATGATTGGAGTTAAAATCAGATTTCGTCACGGCCGAGGAATTAATCATTTTTTCATTATTAGCGTCAATTTTTCAACGCTAATTTAGATGACGATATTCATCTTACTTGAAATGTACAATAACGAGAAAATATTACGTAATTATGGACTTGCCAGCTCTAACGATATAAATTATAGAAGAAAAATTCATTATAATACAGGGTCTTCCAAAAAAGAGGGAACACTCAATAACTTTATTATTTTGAGTTTTACAAAAAAATGATGACATAGTTTTTTGTTTAAGAACGTGTACGTTGTTTTGTGACACTTTCAATTAGTTTTTCCTATTTCCGGTTAAACCGGAAACGGACACAACTTTGGTTTTTTAAATGACACTCTGTATATTTTTTGACATTTTTTCATTCGTTGCAGTTTTTGCTTTCTGTACGTACCAAATTTTATGGGCATTTTATAAGAAAATTTTGCTGTAAATCCTAAAAAAATATTTCGAAGTGTTCACACAGCTATTGAAAAAAATATATAAAATATCTATTGCCATGAAAACAAATGTCTTTAAGTATTTGACATCTGTCACTTCTGTCAGAGTTCGTTTACAAAAATTAACAATTGATCCACTTTTTCACTATTATTCGCTTTTATTATACATACAAAGGTTACAAATATTGTTATTATAATCAATTTCGTAGAATGTTTTCAAACTACATGCAAACAAACTCACAGAAGTGACAAATGTAAAATACTTAAAGACATTTGTTTTCATGGCAATAGATATTTTGTTTGTTTTTTCTATATATGACTTGAACAATTCGAAATATTTTTTGGGATTTAAAGCAAAATTTTCTTATAAAACACCCATACAATTTGGTATGTACGGAAAGTAAAAAATGTAACGAATCAAAAAATGTTAAAAAATATACAGAGTGTCATTTAAAAAACCAAAGTTGTGTTCGTTTCCGGTTTAACAGGAAATGGGAAAAACAATTGAAGGTGCCGCCAAACAGCGCACATGTTCTTAAACAAAAAACTATTTCATGGTTTTTTTGTAAAACTTAAAATAATAAAGTTATTGAGTGTTCCCTCTTTTTTGGAAGACCCTGTATACTGAAGTTGCAAAATATTTTCTATTCATTCATCAAAGTCATGTCACATGGGGTTTAAGAATTTATATTGTATGCGTGACTACGTTATCTTTAACTTTTTCAAAAACAGCACGAACAACGTTCAGGATTTTTTCTAAAACGCAAAGAATATCATATTTCCCACATAATTTTTTTTATGGTTCATTTTCATTGATTTCTCTACGTTTTATTTGTTCGCTTCCTTTCTTGTTCAATTTGTTATATTTTTAATATAAAATGACCACGCTTAAATTCAAATATTGTACATTTTCATGCAAATAATCGTCATATAAATAATTGACATGAATATTCATAATGCGACATTTTTCAACTTTGTTTAAAATCTGCGTCTAGTTTTAAAAAATTATCTTAAGACGTATAGCTCCATACGTTCGCGATCCCAGTTGAAAATATTTTATTTCTGCATAGAGACAATTTTTTTTCGGCGAAAATGTGTAACTGGGATTTGAATTCGCGCCGCTCGTGTAAATGTCGAATGATTTACATGTTTACGCCCATCGATCATAAAAATTTGAAATTCGAAAACAATTGTCGTGTAATTTTACCAAAGCTTCGGTGTCATATTCAACGTCACTTTTTGTACAATCATTGACAGAGTAAATGTCGAACCAATAAAACCGAAACGCACGTCGAAAATAACGACAAATGTCTTCTTCGCATCATGCTGACCGTATTTGAGAAGCAGGTACGTGACCCGTGGCATTCGATAATATTTTACGGTATATAATATATTACTACAGCACAGAGATGAGAGCAAAATTTATTGTTGAAAACATTTGAAATGTGTCATTCATGTATAAATTTGACATTGGAATTTGTAAGTTGAAAACAAATTAGGTATAGGAAAACTTACGATATAAACACAAAATACTATAAATGA
>JAFFZR010016105.1:0-30078 GCA_018397195.1 Lethrus apterus | reverse complement strand
ACGTAAGAATATTGCCATTTACCGTTTCCTGTTTCATTTCCATTTCAAAAATAGAATTCTTCAAGAAAAGCTTTGATTTGTTTGGACAACATTTTTGACAAACGTCAATTTGACCTTAAGAAATAAATAGTGGTTTAAGTAAAGACATGCCGATTTTTGTTCATGGCTTACTTTGACTAATCTTTTTTTCAATCTCACTGTATTAGGAATGAACCGATAAATAGTACTAGCCATGAGTAAATAATTTTCCTGATTCTTAAAATGAATTCCTATAGCCAAGAAGACAAAGTCAACTTTATTAAATGGTACTACTCTGGATTGTCTTTTAGGGACATACAAGCAACTTTTGCTGGATTCTACCCGGAGCGACCAATTCTAAATTTGAACACCCTGAATAGAATTGTTAGGCACTTTGAGATCAACGGCACCGTTAATAAGAAATGTAAGTGCCAGAATGTAACAGCTGGTGCAAGTAGAGAGAAGGTAGATGCCGTTCTCTTAAGCGTTGCAGAGAACAAAAATGTCTCCTTAAGACAAATNAAAGTCAACTTTATTAAATGGTACTACTCTGGATTGTCTTTGAGGGACATACAAGCAACTTTTGCTGGATTCTACCCGGCGCGACCAATTCTAAATTTGAACACCCTGAATAGAATTGTTAGGCACTTTGAGATCAACGGCACCGTTAATAAGAAATGTAAGTGCCAGAATGTAACAGCTGGTGCAAATAGAGAGAAGGTAGATACCGTTCTCTTAAGTGTTGCAGAGAAGAAAAATGTCTCCTTAAAACAAATAGGTAATAATTTGGGGATTCATTTTACTACTGCTCAGAAAATTTTAAACATTTAAGATCCGCGATTTCGGTCTTATAAATACGAAAAACACCAACAAATATTCGAGGAGGATAAAGAAAATAGATTGCAGTTTTGTAAAATAATGATGGAGATGGCAAATGACGACAGAAACTTTTTATCTAGGATTTTATTCAGCGATGAGTGTCGATTTCAGTTAACTGGTGAACCAAATTAACAAAATTATCGCTACTGGAGCACACAAAATGAACATTTAACGTTGCAGACTCATACGCAATACCGGGGTAGCGTCAATGTTTGGGCTGGCTTACTAGGTCCACACATAATTCGTTCAAACAAATTTATAGTAAACTATGCTTTTTAAAGAATGTTTCCATAGTGAATAAATAACAAACGTCAAATATATTTATTACCCGACGAAGATCACGAAACACATTTTTATATTTCTTAGTATTGTGTGTCGTAATAAATATATTTTATTGCACAACTTGAGTTTTAATTTGGTTGCACGCTCAAGAAAGAAAAAAAAGCTAAGTATTCTATCAACCAAGAATTTGACACTAATAATTCTTTTTCCTTTAATTGTGCAGTCCCGGAGGGTTTTAATAAGCAAAGAAGAAATATTCGTAAATTATTATTAGTTTTGCATGTAAAATCCCTATGTACGAAAATCCATTCTACACCCGGTATGTTTATGTATGCTCAGTATAATATAGGAACTAATTAATTCAATTTATATGTATTTAATAGCGAGCCAAAAAGAGATATAGTATCTTGAATTGAATCGTATTCAATGCCGGTACAATAAGAATCATTGTGAATTTCGAGAATCAAAGGTTATCTCGGCGAAACTTAAATGATTTCTCTTTTCGCCTTATTTATCACTTGATACTACAGTATAATTAGAACCTTCATTCGGTCTTTGATGTGGCGCTCGATTGAAGACTCAAAACTTCATTAAGAGTTTAAACAGAAAAGGAGGGCAAAGCTAAGTTTGATACAAGTTAGTTTTCAAAGATTTTGTTTTACGTTAACAGGTACATGAAATATATTTTCTCTCCCTCTTTTTTCTCTTTAACTGTCTCTACTTCTCTTTTATTAAACGCTTTACGGTGTGTTTTCAGGTTGTTTTAATTTAATGCACTTTCGACACTTCCTTTCGCAAGAACGAACTTACAACTCGGCGTTTTGCTCACATCAACTAGACGTTTGTTGAGATAAAGAAAGTTTACACAACAAAGCAAAATTAATGTTGTACACCGTAATTAATTAGTTTCTAAAAAATATGTGGTCACCATCTTCTCATTCTTTTTTTTTTTTTTTTAATCCACTAACTTTTTATCACAGAAAGCTGAACATTAAGTTTGCAATTTTAATTATGATTTCAACGCTATTATTATTAGTTAAGCATTCAGTTTCGGCCAACTTTTTCATAAAAAAAATATTATCGAATAAGTGTTTTGAAATCGTGCTTGTGGAATTTAAGTCCACAAGTCAGTTATTAATTTATTTTAATGAAAAATATTGGTATACGTCATATAAAAGAAGTGAAATTAATTTTGCAATATACTTTGTTTTATTCAGTTCATCATAGTGTAGTGATCACAATTTAAATAATTTTCTCCCCTAAGCAATTTATTTTTGTCAACATTGTTTCCACGCCTCTTAGCAGAATTGAAAATCCTCTTCTGAACACTCATTAAGGGCACCGAATACAGGATATTCATATGGGATGGGGTAGGTGATGACATTATGTTCGCTTTTAGGAAAAAGTGAACATAAAGAAGTACCCATATTTTTGGACGTACTAGCACCTCTAGCAATTAATGTATATAATACTGGACCATCCTGTATGGAAAATAAGGCGAAGTGATTTAGCACCCTAAGATATCAATGGCAGGTCAAACATCCAGGTCCATGCTGATCTCTTCGCAAACGAAACTGCTATTAACCGCCAACAACATTCCTCCACCACATGTATGACCAACCTCGCGAAATTTTCTGTCATCGAAAGAATTACCTATGGACATTATAAGGAATATTTTGGACAAGATGCAGTGAACCATAAATAATATTGATATTTGAGTATTCTTGTTGAATACTGTTTTGTCTAAAGAATCACATAATGCATAAATTGCATTTTGTAGACGTTTTTCCCAATTTAGTTGGGGAATTTTACTGTACAACACAACGAATTTAGCACATCGAACTTGGCAACAATTACTCCTAATAAAAACGTGTGTTCCATAAGCCTCATGTTGTATTATGTATTTATAGTACACATGTCATGTAATCGAATCAATTACTTTGCAAAAACTGGTATGGTCGGTATTGTCGTCATTATTACATACATATAATTTGTCAAAAATGTCATTATATTGTTATTAATGTAGTAATTAGTTCAATGACATCCATAATTTACGTATTTGTCATGTAGTATTAACAAGTGTATTTATTTTGTAACGCAACTCTTTGCAAGAATTACTTTCATTATAAAAATTGAATGTATTAAGAAATTGCAGTTTATTTTCTTAATATGCTATTTCCTGTTTCTGCAAGAAAAGTATTTTATTTAATTTTTCCAAAAAAAGTAGTTTTTACATTATTGTACATGCTAAATACTTAGTAAATAAAGAAACCTATAAATAATATTGATATTTGAGTAAACCGTTATTTTGAATCTTTATTGCCCAGTAAGACAAATATTATATTTTATCGATGTCGCCAATTTAACAACTCAATAATGCGTGGCTTTTATTATCCTCGAGAGTGTAATATTACATAAAGTAATATGGGACGTATTTATCGCGAAAAGGGATTGACCCTTCCCCTCTATTGTTGTGCGGAAAGGGAAAACTTGTCCACATATTTTACGAAACAATGACGATAGATGTGTTTATGTTGGGGTTGTAATAGTAGCTGATTTTATGCGATAAGAAAATATCAATTTTTATTACTCGGGAAGGCACACAATTCATATCGTTAAGTCTGCTTGAATTTTAAAATGATTATACAACTCCCCAAATAAAACATTAAAAAAGCATTTATGAAAATATAGCGGCGGGAAAATCATCACGGGAAAAATTATCACTGGAAAATATATCTTCTGATTCAGCGAATCAAACGTACTCGGATTAACGATGAGAACCTGTGTAACACGACCTTTTATCATATCAAAATCCAGCCGCCAGACAGATGCAACTAGTTGGTTGGAAAAAAAATCATAATCAACACTAAACCTCAGCCTCAGTTGTGTAGTATCAATCACACGATCCTATTTTTCCAATGATATTTTTTAATGATACCTTATTTTTCCCAATGTTAGTTTTTTGGATATATTTTTTTGTGATTTTTTTTTGTGATATGATTTCCGCTCACCATTAAGTGGAAATAATATCCTACAAACATGCAGTATTTAAATCAAAAATACAAAACTAAATATTTATTACTTATTTTGTAAATTGTGACAAATATTTTAAAACTGTTTCCGAAAATGTTGCACATTGTACAATTTAGATAAAATTACGTACAATTTACTACTTCCGTATGGTGCCTGGCAGTCTATAATTGCAGTTCTTTCGTTATTACATGTTATTAATTGTTTCTGATTTGAGCTGGGCTTCAACCGTACCACAATTAAAAACTCGGACATTTTAAAGAAAATTCAAAGGAGTTGTATTATACTATTATTTTGTATCTAAATTGTTCTCATGTTTTACCAATATAGAATTGAAATAAATTAATTGCTTACGTGTTGTTTATGTTCCAAACGATAATCTTTTTATCCATATAGTCCGAGAGCCGGTAATACTGCCGGGTATGTGATCGTTCCTATGGACCATATCCACATAAAACGAAAGTTCATAGACACCTTTAAACTAAATGGATAGGTTGCCTCGATTCCCATGGCCCCAAAGTTGTTTAATAGCTTAATGTTTTTCTTAATTTTTCAAATGCAATGCAATTTGTCTTGTGAAATTGACGATTTTCGCGGCTGCGAAAAGGTCAAAATTGTGTAGTTCGGAGACGGAAGACGCTTATTTTCGAAAGACATGACGTCGGGATGGTTTGGTAGCGTCGGCATGTCGCGACGAAAAAGTGGTATTTTGACAGCGAAAGTGACAGATGTACCCATACTATACTCGAAAAATGACACCATAGTATGGGTACAGAACAATCGGTATGCGATCGACGAAAGGAGCGGCGAATGCGTGGTGCAACGGCGCGATTTGCCGCATACCTCGAACATCTGTCACTTTCGCTGTCAAAAATACCACTTTTTCGTCGCGACATGGCGACGCTACCGAACCGTCCCGACGCCATGTCTTTCGAAAATAAGCGTCTTCCGTCTCCGAACTATACAATTTGCACCTTTTCCCAGCCGCGAAAATCGCCAATTTCACAAGACAAATTGCATTGCATTTGAAAAATTAAGAAAAACATTAAACTATTTAACAACTTGGGGACCATGGGAATCGAGGCAACCTATCCATTTGGTTTAAAGGTAACTATGAACTTTCGTTTTATGTGGATATGGTCCATAGGAACGATCACATACCCGGCAGTATTACCGGCTCTCGGACTAATAAGTCCGTTATAATAAAATTAACTTTATATGTCAAGCTATAAAACTAAAATATAGTTATAAATTATATATCTATGTCAATTAGGGAAATGGTAGATGATTTCTTCAATCCCACCGAGGGTGAAACAAATGCATGTTTCATTAATCTTTGCGGCGGCACGAAAGTAAGGGGTCGTTGAGTGTGGGAGTAGTGTACAGTTGCATCGGGTCGTTAAGGAAGTCTGTCAAGTGTTGTCAAGTCTCAGAGCGTCGCGACGCCCAGGAAACTGCAACATGTGGTTTGTTAAAAGTTACTACAATACAACTTAAATCACATTTTTCGTCTTACTAATCTGACGAATTGTGAACTCCACTATCTTAGCTGGAGCATCCATTCACTGTCTAGACATGCAAATTTATTCAAATCATTTACGTATTTCGTAGAATTCTTGACTTTTAATTATTTTTATACCCAACAAAATATTAAAATACATAAACGGTTACTTGTGATAAATCTTTGTAAGTTGTATAATTCGGTAAAATTGTACTCTTAAAAATGATTCAGTCATACTAGAAAACAACAGTATTTAGAATAATAAATTATTGAATGTAGCCTAGTTCTGCATATAAAAGGTTAAAAAGAGAAAAAAAATATAAAATTAAAACTAGGTTATCAGTGTAAGCAATGTTTGAACGTGAGCGTGATCGTAGTTCACTGATGCTCTAATTGGGAAGGATTATTAATTAATAAGAGTATAGTATGGTATGAAGAGAGCATCTTTCAGCTATCGATAATGTGAATAAGACAGGTTTTTACGGGAAAGTGAAATGAAATGCACCATAATCCTGGATTGCCAACAAATAAATTTGTGAATGTAAATCACTGTTTTAATATTAATCCCATTTTGTTTATATGTGTATGCTCCAATGACCAGCTCTAGCTTTAACTTTAGAAGACGAAGTTGATAAGAATACTGAGTCTTATATACCAGAGATGGACTTTCTCTTATAAATATTGTCATATAGGTTCTCAAATAACAAACAGACTTTAAATTCTTTTAAAAGTCTGTTTGCTAGCCGTAAAATTTTAGTTTTCACACTACATATATTTTTTGAAATAATTTCCTGTGAACGTCGCAATGCTAGGCGAATAGTGATATGGCGTAATCGAATATACTATCCGTTTGTTATTTAACATACACTTGAGCTTTTCCTGCATGCGGGCCAAAATATGAATTTAAATAACGGTATTTTTTAGTTATAAAACAAACGAGAGATTGATGTTTGCGGTTCTCGAATAATATTCTGATGAGTTTTAATGACAATTTACAACATTACTGGTAAAAAAATTTACTTTATAACAAATTTATTAGATAATCTTAAATAATAAAAAAGTAAGAAATAGAAAAAACAGAACAAATTCATTTAAATCAGAATTTATCCTTTTCATTAACACTTGTCCTTTCATTTGATGAACTTGTGGCTTTCTAATAAAATTTCATACTGGTCAAGAGAGGAACTTTACATGAACGACCCTTGAAGGCACTCCATACAACTACCCTTGGGGCGCCTGAAGCATTATGTGAGGGTTCTATGAAATAATAATTATGTAACTTCTCTGCTTCTCTGTATTTGATAAAGTTAGATATGAACTCAACTAATCTCAGATGTACTATATTTATGCCATCTCTAATATACATGTATACACGTAGTTATTATTTTACCAAAATTATATATTCAAATTCTTCTACAAATAAATTGAAAATAAACATCATAACAAAGTATTTTAAACTACAAAATTTCAACTATTAACTACAAACTATTTTAATATTTTTCTTGTATACATGTATTTGCATTATATACAGGTCCTGCAATAGTAAGTCCGTTTTCAAAACTCTAGCAGTATACTAGATAGCCATTTAAAATTCTGAGGATGTAATACACTAGTAAGCCTGCATCTTCTAAAAATATTTTGTATATACAGGTGGCACAGTAAAATTTTATTTTTTTAAATGGAACACCTGTATATTTTTACATTATTTAAAATACCAGACTGCCCTCTATTCATACCCAGAATATCAATGTAACCTGTTTAGCCGTTTTAGAGTTGCAATTGTTTTTGTTAAAAAAAATGTTAATTACATATTTCAAATAAATAAACCGCTACATCCAAACGCTGAGATTTTTTACAATAAAATTTATTGTGTGAATTTACGGAAGTTGGGAGATGATATCGCTAAATTATTTCCATCAGCGGATATACAGATTAGTCAATATGAAAGTATCAACTTTACCAACTTTGAAATCATTTTTCACGATTTTTTTAAATGGAACATCCTGTATATTTTTACAAGAAGTGATGCAGAATTAAATTCTTCGTCGACCCATCGTAGTTTTCCTATACCTATCTTTAGCAGTTTCTACGATAATCGAGGATATTCAAAATTGTAACGTTCTCAATAATGCAATTTTAAAAGATAATCGAGTTAGTGGTTAATAAGAAATAAAACCAATGACACTCGCCACGCCAGTTGTCAGATTATCAAAAGTGTATCCAACAGCGTACGTATTACTTAAAACTGAGTTACTCAAAAAACGAATTGGTAGATATGGTATTTATACTAGGTGAAGCAGAAAGGAATCCCTTTTTAGCTAGTAGAATTTACAGTCAAAGATATCCAGAAAGGAGACATCCAGAAAAGAGAGTTTTTGAAAAACTAATGATATGATTTATTGAAACGGGAAATGTTTACGGTTACACTAAATGCAAGAGAAGCAAAAGAGCAATAAATGAGGAAAATGAATTAAACGTTCTATTGGCAGTTACTGAAGATTCAAGCACCAGTCAAAGAGATATAAGTACAAACACAGGTGGAAGTGAACGATCTATTTAACGAATATTAAGGAAACATCGTTTGCATCCTTACCATATTCAGTTACATCAGGAGCTTACAGAACAAGATTTTGAAAAACGTGTTGCATTTTGTAATTGGGCTAATGATAAATTACGAGAAAATCCCCTTCTCTTTAAAAGTGTTATTCTCTGATGAGGCCACTTTTCACAAAAATGGATCGGTAAATAAACATAATTTTCATTATTATTCAGATGAAAATCTGAGAATTTTCCGACAAGTGGATCAGCAACACCGGTGGAGCGTTAATGTTTGGGGACGCATTATCAGCGAGTATGTTGTAGGACCTTATTTTTTTCCAAATAATTTAAATGGGCCAATGTACTTGGAGTTTTTACAAATTGAACTGCCACGATTATTGGCGAACGTCCCTCCTGAAATCCGGGAAGAAATGTGGCTGCAGCATGACGAAGCACCTCCACATTATTCTATTGCTGTACGAGATTATATCAATAACACCTACCCCCAGAGATGTTTGGGAGGGAATGGTCCTGTAAGATGGCCGCATAGATCTCCGGATCTTACACATCTTGATTTTTAGTTATGGGGACGTGTAAAAGAAATTGTTTATGCTAAAACTCCAACAGTAGAAGATATGAAAGAAAGAATAACGATTTTAGAAGCATAACATCTGAAGAAATAAGGCGAGTTCAGAGAGTATTCATAAACAGAATCAATCTTTGTTTGCAACAAGAAGGAAGACACTTTGAATATTTGTTACCTTAGGTTTTTGTTTGTTTCCTTTTCCTCTGTAAATATGTGATTGTTTACGACTTTAATTGAATTTAGTTTTAATATTCAAACACGTTTGCCCAGTTTTGTATCAGTCTTTGTTTGTTTGTTTGTTTCTGTTTTACCATTTCTCGTTTCAACAAATTTTGTTATTAATATTAATTTTCTTTCAAGAGAAAAACAATTTGACACTTTTTCCTTAATTCAATTGGCTGTTAAGCTAGTTTAAAATAGAAAATAAAGTTGAATACTGGAATTTTGAATATCCTCGATTATCGTAGAAACTGCTAAAGATAGGTATAGGGAAACAAGATCGATCGACGAAGAATTTAATTCTGCATCACTTCTTGTAAAAATATATAGGGTGTTCCATTTAAAAAAATCGTGAAAAATAATTTCAAACTTGATAAAGTTGATACTTTCATACTGACTAGCCTGTATATCCGCTGATAGAAATAATTTATCATCTCCCAACTTCCGTAAATTCACACAATAAATTTTATTGTAAAAAATCTAAACGTTTGGACGTAGCGGTTTTTTTTATTTGAAATATGTAATTTACATTTTTTTAACAAAAACAATCGCAACTCTAAAACGGCTTAACAGGTTACCTTGATATTCTCGGGATGAATAGAGGGCAGTCTGGTATCTTAAATAAGGTAAAAATATACAGGATGTTCTATTTAAAAAATCAAATTTTACTGTGCCACCTTTTGTTGAAACAACCTGTATATACGAAAATATTTTTTGAAGTTGCAGGCTTACTAGTATATTACATCCCCATAGTTTTAAATGGCTATCTAGCATACTGCCCGAGTTATGAAAGACGGACTTACTATTGCAGGACCCTGTATAGAATCGATATTAGAATAATATATGAAATAAAAAGTAGTGTCACATGTAAATTATTAAAAATATATATAGTCACAGAGATAGATTTTTATAAATGTTTGTCATAAATTAAGGTAGGTAATTGAATTTATGATAAATTGAGTCATTTTTGACTATGACAACAAAATGCAATGTTTTCGAAGATATACATATAATAATAAGGAATATATTCCAGGATGTTGATTTGTAATTTTTAAATCACATTTACCCATTAACCGAATTTTCTGTATACTTTTCCTACCAGATAATGTAAACGTTATTATTTGTTGAATGAAAATTATCACTTTTAAAGAAACAATTTTAAAGCATTGTTTATTGTGATATTGTACTTAAATCGCGAAAGGTTGTAAACAGTTGCAATGATGAAATAAATTAACCGCATGAGAAATATATATATGAAACACCCCTTATTATATCTCTTGGTGCGGTGATGAACAGTTCTGTCAAGTGGCAACTGTCGTACGCTTGTGTTCTAACTTCCATTGTAAATCAATTAAAATGTATATTTCCATTGTTTTATCTTACAATTTCGTGACTGCTGCTCTCAATTTACTCAATTAAATTAACATCGAACTCCCCAGTCTGCGGTTTTCGAACCTCTTAGGTCGTAAACGTTACTAAACTAGTTTCTCAAGTGGCACTGATTTAAATATAGTTCTGTAAACAATTACGATTTTATACATAAATAATAGCTTCGTAAGTTTGATCATATGTATTTCTAATATTTATAAATGGTGAACCGTTAGGTTATTTTTTTAAATTTAATACATTAAATCAATTAATAATTATACAGGGTTAACGTAAAGGTTGGAACATATTCGATAAAATCTTCATTGGGCAAGTAAGCAAAAAATGCTCGGACAGGTCGATTTTCTTTTTCAATTGTCCATTTTTTTGTATACGTATATTTTGTATTGAGTCATCTATGTTCGAGTTATGACGTCATCACTTGTTTTTTTTTTTTAATTACAACACCCTCTTTTGATAGTACCATTTGAAAGAGTACATTTTTCTGCGTATATACGCCAATTTTTATGGTATGTTGCATAAGAATATTTTCGAGATATTTATTATCATTAATGTTTAATAACCCATTGTTGCATTATTTTTGTTCCGACACTGATCGTAGCTCCTATTTTTGCATATGTACCTATTATGCTTAGCAACGTGACTTTAGTGAACAAAACTAAACATCACTGTCAAATATTGCGCAATACAATATTTTCGAGAAAAAGAGCTTTGGTATTCATTGCAATTTAATGAAATAAAATTTCGTGGAAAAATTTGACAGTGACAGTGACAGTGACATATATTTGACAGTGACGTTTTGTTTTGTTCACTAAACGTTGCTAAGCATAATAGGTACATATGAAAAAAGCAGCTACGATCAGTGTCGGAACGAAAATAATGCAACGATGGGTTATTAAATATTAATAATAAATATCTCGAAAATATTCTTATGTAACATACCATAAAAATTGGCGTATATACGGGAAAAAATGCACTCTTTCAAGTCGTACTATCAAAAGAGGGTGTTGCAATTTAAAAAAACAAGCGATGACGTCATAACTCGAACGCAGATGACGCAATATAAAATATACTTATACAAAAAATATACAATTGAAAAAGAAAATCGACCTGTCCGAGCATTTTTTTCTTACTTGCCCAATGAACATTTTATCGAATATGTTCCAACCTTTACGTTATCCCTGTATACAACTATGATCAACATCAACATTTAGAAAATAGATATTACCTATTGTATGCCTTCCATCTTGAAAATAACTGTAAGTACTGTCTGCATTGTATGTACATGAACACAGCTCCACCAGTAAAACCAACGGCTACGACAACTAATTTGGTCCAGAATGGCCATGCTATAAAAGAATATATAAAACAATATTTTTTATAATGTTTACACTTATCAAATGAAATTTGTATCACATATTCAAAATTAACATTCTTTTATACTAACTAAACTTTTCAGAACATTTAAAATAAAGTTTTTGGTGTAAAGCAGACAATTGAACTGATCATATAAATAGAATACCAAAGTAATAAAAATTCTGGTAATTGTTTAATGCAGTAAAATGTTAAAGAACAGCATTCCCAAGAAGAGAAGAGACTTTATTAAATAAAATAACTGGACAAGTCTAACGTTATTAAAAAAGCATATTCTAATTATTTTCTGAGAAAATGTTAATATCTTCATTCTATAATAGCCTAAGTTCAAAGAACTATAAAAATTTGCTGTTATTTTAATTATATGACAGCAACTCTATATCTGAATTATAACATGTTAAGATAATTTTGAAAAAAGATTGTTTGCTTCCTTTCATCTTATATTTCTTTAATAGGTATGTATAATTTAAATCGCTTTATCAAAAATGTAAGCACTTATTTGTGATTTGACTCGTTGTGTTACAGAATGAACATGCATAAAATATTTTAAAGATGATTTATGATGTTTTATCACATCACAATGAAAAAAATATATTTAATATTTTCAAATCTAGTACTCTCATCGGTTCAGTTAATTCATGGTAAATAATGTGACATTTTTATGATGATAATAACAATACTGAAAGCACTAGAAAAAATATCATTGTTAACAACATTCTCAATTATGAAATATGATTTCACCACAAATTGAATGCACTTAGTGCTATTAAAGTAGATGATCCATATGTTATCTAAAAAAATACTTTAATCTAAATGTACTGATTAAAAATCAAATTTGAATGAATCTCAATTAACATACCTATAAGACCTTTTTGAACTTCTTCTGCAGCCCTATCGATAAGTACAAAAAGAGACCAAATGACACAAACGGCAGCTACAAAATGAAATAAAATGGCACACAATAACCTCCGTTTCTCAACACCAGTCAGTTCAAGTCTTCGCCACTAAAAACATCTGAGAATATCCAAGGAAATATTACAGTAGCCAACTTACTTCACCAATGGGTTTAATCTTAGTGTGTAATATAAAATTAAATTTGCACAGTTCACATGATCTGGTAGCGGATGCCGCTAACCATTGTTGCAAACATGACTGGTGTACATATTTTAGACTGCCTGAACAATAACATGGCGACAGCAAAGGATTACCACTGTCTGCTTCACAGTGACAAATTCTACATATATCACTGTTAGCATTTGAAATATTTGAACTGGACCCATAACGTACACAATCTTGTTTTTTACCCGTTTCCATTATTGTAGCAGGTAGTTGTTGTTGTTGTTGTTGTTGCGAATCACTACGTTTAACATTTATAAATTGTTCAGGCATTCTTCTGATATCTTTATGATAAAAATAGAATGAATATATTATGTGTGATTATTTGTCATACTTTTTCTACACCATGGACAACTAACAAAAGAAATACTTCCATAGAAGTAAATAAACGTAATAATTGCATCTGCAAATCTTCTAAAAATTCGAAACCAATTAAAATTAAGTATTTATGCAGTTAGATTTTTAAAGTTATTTTAATACAAAAACAAGCACAAACGTCAAAACAAAGTATATTTAATTTAGTGCTTTTCTATTTAAACATTATAGCCAACAAAACGATAAATAACTAAAAATTTTAAATTTAAACAACATTGGCAGTCATCAGCAAATACAACTGTATAATTTAGTGCTTTTTAAAGAATTCAGTCTTTATTAGATTGATTAAACCCCTTGGGTTAATTTTTCTTGTTTAGGATGCATCTATAAAGTTGGTACTATGGAAGGAAATTTGAAATTTTCATGTATAATGCATTTAAAATGGCAATTGTTTACCTTTCAAATATACCTACCTAATACAACAATAAAGCACTTTGATAATGATTTGCAAATCTAAGATACATACTTTTTATAATCTATAATAATAATAATTTATTATATAAAAATGTAATATTTTTTACATATTTCTCTACAGTATCGTTGTAGTGGCTTAAATAGCTCTGCACAGGTCTTCTTCTAGTTCATAGATAATAATAACCTATGCAAGATAAAAAGGCATCTCTCTTATTACGATTGAGAACCTTGTTTTACGCCATCTAACGGATTGGAAGAACATACGATAATGTAAATACGCGGGTTTAAATTAATATACCTACATATAAAATCAATGTTAGTATTATAAAAAAAATAATTAATTTAATTCGGTGGGGTTTTCCTTAGAAACAACTAAATAATTATGTTTATGGAAAATAACAAGAAATTATAGCAACTTATTTTCACTAATACAAGCACAAGCAAATCTATTCACTAATATTCATTTAATAAGAATATTTTAGAAAATCGATGCAGCAGATTCGTTATAACAATAATACCTTATTTATAATTATTGCGCTTTAATAAAGATGTATTAATTAGATTTGACAGATATTTTGAACATTCACAAAATCATAAATATTACACTGATATATGTACCTGTTCATAAATAAGGTACAGTTCCTCTCAATAACTCCTTTGATGTTTCACTAATTCTTAGAAAGTGCAAAATATTTAAGGCTAACAATGCCCATCAATTTATTTCTATTTTGTCATTTGCATGACATTCTAAGCCTGCTACATAAAAATCCCATATGTCGTTGACATACGACAGAATGTAAGATATGATTTAATAAGCTGCTCACAAGTATAAAAAATTAATTAGAACAGATATTTTAATTTTCATGGTGATTCAAATAAAATTTGTCTTTTGCAATTTTATATTTTATATACAGTTGTACTGGCGTTATCTCGTGGCGCCATCGTACGAATTACAATTCAATTATCTACTATTGCAGCTCCTCTATCAACATGGAAGGAGTTAAAAACATGGTTTGATGGTTCGTTAATGGGCTATTAAAGAAAAATCCACATGTTCTAGTTCTTTCTCCCTTATCCAGGGCCACCCTAACCACAGGGCTAAATGGGTTGTAGCCCTGGGACGCCAGCTTTTTGGGGCGGCAATTTTTCTTATGTGAGTTTCGTATTTTCTTTTGTACTCCTTTTTATACTTCCTTTCTACTCCTTTTTACCATATGAATTTCAATTGCGGAGCGAACCCAACCATAAATTACAAATTTTTAAAAACTGAAAAACTGACCTTTTGAATTTCAATATTTTGATAATTTGAATTACGGAGCGAACTTAACCCATGCCAACCTAACCATAGAATATTAATTTTAAAATTCAATTACGGAGCGAACCTAACCCTTTTAAAAACTGACCTTTTGAATTTCCATAATTTTAATTATGGGCGAATTTAACCCATGCCAATCCAACTATAAATTTTAAAAACTAACTTTTTGAATTTCAATAATTTCAATTTACGGAGCGAATCCAACTCATACAACCTTTTTCCATCCATCCTTATTTTAGTAGCAAATAATTTTTCACCTTATTTATTGGTAATTATATTAACTTCTTCTAGTTCTCAAACTTTTGTAAAACTTCATTGGTCGCCCCGCGCATTATTGTTAGTAGCCCACGGGCGCCAAATATCTTAGGGCGGTCCTATCCTTATCACTTTGACTATTCCTTCTCTCAAACTTCGTCTCAGTCTTCCTCGTTTTCTCTTTCCCTGTAGAGTCCACCTTGAAAATTGTTTGCTTTTCCGTACCAGACAAATTGCTCTTCTACAATATTCCCACAGCTCATCTCCAATAGTCCAAGTCTGTTGTGACCAACATTTGTTTGATTCACTCCTTCATTGGCTATGCCTCCGAGCTATATGTTCCATTGAATTTTATAACTGTGATTATATATTAATGTCCCATAGCTTTAAAGAGAGTGCTGTGCTGTGTGTTAACCCTTCGCTTCATGAGTTTTTAAATTTTGTCGAAAAATTTTTTTAGAATAATGATGAAACCCACGTTATAGGAAAGATAATAAAAAAATGTAAATCCATTGTTTTTGTCTATTTTTGAAAAAGATTTTGTTGCAAAAAACAATGGATTTACATTTTTTTAATTATTTTTCCTATAACGTGGCTTTCATCATTACTCACTACTAAAAACATTTTTTCGACGACAAAATTTAAAAAATCATGAAACGAAGGGTTAACAAATAATACAAACAGTACTAACAGTTATGCGTGAAATAATTTGAAACATTTTTTTTCTTTTGTCAAACATAAATGAACTGCACACTTCTCACATTTGAAGTGTGTTATAGCCTTTTTTACATTGAAGCAGCTTGCACCTTTGCCGATGCAGTGTGAGCTTTGATCCAATTTGACATTATTGGGTGGGATATGAGTTGCAAAACCTTTGCGACGTTTGACTGTCAACTCAACTTCGAAGTGATTACTTTGTCTTCCTCTCCTCTTATTTCTGTTATTACATCCAATTATAATCGAAATTGCCATAAATTTAGTTGTTTTCTTGCTCTCTTGTAAAGCATCCATGCATTCATAACTGTTATATCCACTAAATGAAAGAAAATTCGAAGATATCATTTCTTGGAACGCAATGGAATTTTGTACTTTCCAATGTTACCTAATAAATCAACTCCTTCCATATGATGGTTGTATTCCGTGATAACACGCGGACGATCAATTTCTATCTTTTCTTTTAATTTATTATTAAATCGCTTGACCTTAGAGACTGGCACTTCCCTATGACATATAGACAAAATTTTTACTATTTTGTTGTCTCTCCAAGTAACCAAACTAAGGTTTACGTCATCCATTGTAGCCACATACTCTTCATTAGTTTCGCGAGGCTTTTCTCGCCTTCTCATCCATTATTTGGAATTCTATTTTTTGTTATAGTTCCTAACGTAAATTTCTTGTTGAGCCATGTGTACAAATAATGGTATCGAAGTGTAGTAATTGTCACAGTATAACTGGTGGTTGACATTTCTTGCTACTGCACGAGCAAGTCTTATGACTATGTTCGCATTTGCTCCTAAATCAGGCTCATTGTCAGTTAGTTTTGTAAAAAAATTGTTGGAACCATGATATATTTCAAAGGCATAAAACCATCAACTCCATAAAGCTAAAACTTGAAGCCTTTCCATTGATGTGTAAAACTTCATGACAAATAAAAAAAATCAAGGCCCTGTATCTCAAAAATCAATAAAGCTAAACAGTTGAAAACATTTGAGTTAATAGATTTTAGTTACTTGATTAGTTGCAAAATCTCAGATTAATCAGATAAACGGTTCCTGAGAAATTAAGCCGATTCCATACTTTTAGGACATGGTGTTTCTTCCATGAGTTAACACATCATATATGCTCTAAATCTAAATAAACATAGTCTTGCGCCTGTATTATTTGGTTATCTGCGAAACATAATGTATACATCACACTTTACACTGCCTTTTAGAGGTGCGCTCAAATTCTGACATTTACTGTTTTTAATGTTTGCTCTAAGTATATTGATACTAGTATACTTGAAAAAGTGTTGGCGACGGGCAGTAGCCATGTTTCAAGTTTTTAGTGGCTACAAATCCGTGCGTAACTCCTTTCCCAACTTTTATTTTGGCCTGTCAATTATACAAGTTATTTAATACACTATTGTACGCTTTTTTAACTCCGCGTATAGTAGATGAATTTATTGGCTTACTTGAGTGACAAAATAAGTGATTAATCGTGTATCTACTTGGTATGAAACCTGCTTGTGCCTCCGTTTTCTTTCTATTTATTCTTTGTTTTTTAATTTTGCCATATATTCTACTTATGGTGCTGATATTCCTCGATAGTTGCCACAGTTCTCTTTAAACCCTTTTTTTTATGTATTGTTCATATATATGTGGAAGATTTTCCATTCTTTTGAAGCCTTCACCTCGGTGATAAATTTTTGAAAATGTTTTGTGAGTGCACAGTTTGCTCGATCCGTATTTTGTCAATTCAGCCGGAATATTTCTAGGTCCGAGTGCTTTTCGATTCTTCATTGTGAAACATGTTTCTTTGCCTAATTTAGTGTTAGTTTTATGGTGAATCGGGTTGTAGCTAAGTTATTTGATATTTCGTTTGTTTATCCCCAAATTCTTTACATTACAGTTTTTTGTTAGAGTCTTGAAATAGTCTTCCCATGATTGTGGTGTAATTATTGATAAAATATATGTCTTCTTCTTTTGATGTAAGCTCTTAATCTGGAAACTGATTCTTTGCTTTTCCGCAGAGTTATGTATTTCCAATTTTCTTTTTTTCTTCTTCTTAATTTGACATGTTCCTCTTCATATATTATTTGTAGATGATGTTCAAATGCGAAAAATAAAGGATCTTGTATTCACAGAAAAACTAGGGAAGTGAGTTGGGACTTTATAGGCTTTTAGTTTAACCATGTATCTAACGGTTAAAGAAGTGAGAACCATCGCCTGTGGATAAATAAAATTGCATAAAATTCAAGTTTGAATGGTAGACTGCTTATTGGCATCGAAATCGAAAATTAGTAAAGTAAACGGAAAATTTAAAAACTAACTTTTTACAGGAACATTTATTTTAAAGTCACTGTGTAACCTTTCAAACGGTGTCTATATTTTATAAGTAAATAATAACATGATGGCTATAAATATGAAGGCCGAAACGTTAAATAATAAGTAAATGTAATGAAATTAAATGAATTTCTTACTTCTTTTACAAAATTATATTTCAAGAAGAAAAAGAAGAAATAACTAATATACCTACCTATATTATTTTGTGTCTACTGTACCTATAGGTATAATGTAATTTATAGCATTTCATACGAAACAGTGGCACACGTTCAACATTTGACAATTATCAAACAGCTGTTCAGCTTTGACAAAAGACGAAATAGTAGGTAGATTGAAACTACAAAAAGGTCATCAAACCTTAAGGAACACATTTTCCGTAAATTTGATAGAACAGATGTTTAATAAATAAAAATGAAAAATAAATCAAATACAAAATAACATATCAATACCTATATATTGGGTTGTGAATTAATGTATGCAACATTTTACATCAAACTTGTATTAGAATTTTTTGTAAAGCATTTTAAGCTCCTATCATTTGGTAGCAACGAGAAAATCGCGAAAAGTGAAGAGGAAATTGGCATAATAAGTATTGAATCGTGAAGTTTTTAAATGTTATACCTTTTGTGAACATAAAATACCGGAATAACATACAAAGTAAAAGAAAATTATAGTTATGCTAAACATGACAATATGTAATTCTTAAAAACGTAACACATAACACATTTGTAGGTTTGAAAATGTAAAATATTACAGAAAATGAAATATGTTTGCACAATATCGATTCTCATAATTCCATGAAGGACTTCATTTATCGTGCAAAATTTCTTTTATTTTTTCGCGATTTTCTCGTGACTGGCAAAGTGGAATAATCTGAATACCATACCAAAAGATGATGCCTAAATCAATTCGCCACATTATACAGGGTCCTGCATATTAGCTCCGACAGCCATATGATCGTTGTATGAAAAATCTTCAGAATTGAATCCTACAAATATTCATGTAAAAATATACAGGGTGATCCATTTGAAAAGAATGAGAAATATGAAGATGAATTTCTCGTAATGTCGCAATGAATTTTAAACATTCTGTATATTGCAATAACACAAAACTTTGTCTGAAGCATTCGTCAACCCTTGCTAAAATATATGCTAAATAATTACTCTTAACGTTCATATTTGTAGCCGCAGCGATGTCTTTAAAGGTAGTACGTAAAATTAAGTTTTTTAAAGCAATCGCTAATTGCGGCGAGATGCATGAATCAAATTCAAAAGAAAGTTAGATATCAATAGATACCCTCAAAACACTTCGAACTATGCAAACAGATACTAGGTGTCCCATTTAAAAAAATGGCACGCGACCACACAGATGTTTTTCGGGACATCCTGTATATTCAAAAATAATTTCCTGAAATGCTCATTTATCTCTAGTTAAACGCTGCCTTTGGTAGAAATCTCTAATTGTAACAGGAAATGAGAAATGGAAGAACGGAGCTAATATGCAGGACCTTGTATACAGGCTGACTCACTTAGTTATCCGTCTTCGATATTTCCTTTGTCATTTGAAATAGAGCATACGTTTATAGGTAAAAGTTTTTTAGCCTTTATAGCCTTAAACTCTAAAATTATTTTCACCTATACAGGCTGTTCCGTTACCGCAACGCAACATATTTTTTAAATAGCATCCTGTATATTTTTGAATACAGTTTGACTGCTTTTTATTGGTCATTGCGACCATATTAAATTTCTTACTTTTTCACTAACAAATGTTTACAGCACGCATGAATTTAGAACGGGTTAATAAAGCTATTTTTATAGTTTGAAAATCTAGATAATTAGGACTAACATCTATGGTTTGACATAAAATGTTTTCAATTGAATTACACAGAATGTTCATTAAAATGAATAATATTTATTCATTTTCATATGACAATAACTGTTTATTTTCAATTATAAAACCATGTATTTTATCATTTGAAAGTGTTCCTTATTTTGGATTCTTTTATTGGCGTTAAAGGTTCCTATATAATCTATATTTACTGAATTTTTCAACATTTCTGTTTTGTCAGTTTTAATTGCATAATCACTATTACAAAACAATAACCATTACACACTAGGGCAGCAATTTTAATTTTTAATTGAAAAAATATTTTTTTACAAATCAAGAAATCACAAAAATTATAACAATGTAGGCAAAGGTACCCATAAAAAGCGGGATGGTCTGCGGCAGAGGTGGAGAGGAGGGCGGGACTGGAGGGAGATAAAGCAACAAAGGTAATCAGGAGGTGAAGGGAAGCAGAAGGGTAGAGATGATATGAACTTATACAGAAGACAATGTAGAGAAGGGTAATAAGTATTGGATGTGGGACGAATACAAAAGACGTAGACTATGTGGAAAAGAGAAGAAGTGGGAACATTAGACGAGTGTGAAGGAGGATGGACGAAGGAGGAGAGGAGCAAGGGAAAAAGTGGATAAACTGCTTCAGCGAAACGGGGATACGTATCAAAACACTCAAGATGGTAAAGGAGAGGATAAAGAGAACAGAGAACAGTAAAAAGTAAATGTAAATATAAATATAACAGATGAAAATATGAAGATGAAGATGTGTATGCAAATAAAGGTCCTTTTTTATTGTTCCGTGAAAAACGTGATATCGAGATACATATTTTGAAGACAAATATTTGATTGTAAAATGTTTTTTATTGTTAAGTTATTAAGAATAAAAAGTTAGTAAAATAAATTTATTTAAGTTTATGATTCAGCCATTGACTTGTTCTTTTAAACAACAAATGTGATCCGTTTCGAACAAAGTAATGCCGAGTTGCACAAATTAGGATCATTTAATCCGTATTATTTTCTATAGAAACGAATGTCATGACGTCATGACTATTGTTATAAAATAATCATTTCTACAGAAAATAATATTGGAGATTAACTAATTTGCGTTGTTGCAACTCGATATGATGCATAATAGTGTTCTTAAATTTAACTCTCAATTATTTCAAAGCTAAATCTTATAAACCAACAAAATCAAATCTAGGGGTTAGGTGCATACTTCTCATAACAGGTAAATTGAATTCTTTGACAAATGCCATTCGTAGGAAGAGGCCTCCCTTATATTTAAAGTCCCTATTGATATTACTTTGACCACGATATTTTGTTTGAATAATGGACAACATAAAACATGAGAATTCTTGGGTTTTAATTAGTTGGCATGTCGCAACATTCGTACTTACGGGTTAACGTGTTAACTTCAATTGACAACGACTTCTTCAGATTGAATCATCCTATTTTATGAAACACATGAGACAGAAAATGTCTATTTTCAATTTCCAATATTTTTTTTATTTGACATATTGCACAAAATAATTTCTGTAGTTCTCTGTTCTTTGTTTTCTTGTCTTCCGTAATTACGAAAAACGAAGGTTTTTTTATTGTTTCACCACCCTTTTATCATTTTGTGTGTCAATTTTCTTTTTTCCATTTCCTAACCAATCCCTGGATAATTTATGCGTACATTTATTTTCTGTCACAATTTATTTTAATAATTCCATCTCATAGTCAGTCAAAATCAAGTGAGAGTTAATATCCAATTACCATTCTATCTACAAAATTTTAAATATTTTCTACGTTTTCAACACTGTATTCCTCTTAAACCGATCCTCTTTGGCCAGGCAAAAAAGTCTTATATTCTAAAAGGAATTTCTTTACATACTGAAGATAAGATTTTCAACAATGAGCTGAACATTTCTACAAAAGCTCATTGAAAATAATTTATTTAATTCATTGACAGATATTTCTGAATGTATGACGATAAAATATCATTTTGACTTTGTTTTCATGGCACAGCAGTTAAAGATATTGTATTTAAATTAACATGTAAAATATAACATCCTTGAAAAACTCGGAAAATACCAACTTTTCGTAGGCCCTATAGAAGATAGAAAGAAAATTTAATTCTTCGATGAAAAAAGTGAAGAATATAGCATGTTTATTGTTCTACCTCATTTCGTTTAATCATAACTCGATTATATTTTAAGATATTGACAAAATTCAAAGAAATGTTTTCATCGGCATTTTCCACTTAACTCTAAATTTACCACTTCTCCGCTACCTTCCTTCTTAAAGGAGAAGAAATCATAAATTCGCGCATAATCAGAAAAATCAATCAATACAATCGTTTTTATTAAGAGATATCTGCATATACTTGGAAACTTTATATAATTTTAATGTTATTTCATCTTAATGGCATTAAAATTGAAGCAGGTATCCGCAATCTCTTTCTATTACTATATCATACGTTTTTTTTTTAGTTTTGATAACTAAAATAACTAATTATTTCATAAAATAACAGATTATATGTTTTAGCGATAACATATATAAAAATATCAATGTTGAAGACTGTCGAATACTTGAAGTTAACAATATGTTACATTTTCTTTTATCGATTACAAATAATGAGGTTGCTGTATGAAAAAATAAGAAAGACTTATTATTATTATTATTTTTGTAATATACTCCTTGCTTTCTTCTTTTAAGAGCTTTTGATCTACAAAGTACAAGGCCTTATTATTAAAGTTTTTGATTCTAGAACAATGTTGTGTCAAAATACAATGCGTATTCAGTCTGCTATGGAAACAAAGTGTAAAAGCCAAGTGGATCATGAAAACAAAAGAAAAGAGAAGTAACCAGTATTTTGACTTTTTTGATCTGAAAAAGTCCACACCAAAGGAAAGAAACCAGACCCGTTTTTTGTATTAGTTATCAATACATAATTTTTTACAGTGCTAAAAAAATTTCAAGTTACAAATATTTTAATGTTGTGCACCCGATGTCTGAGATATGAGAGTTTATATAGAAAATTAATAAGATTGCTAATAAATCCAATATTAAGAAATACATACAAGAATGTATACTGAAACAGAGAATAAAGGAAGGAGATGTCAGTTAATTTTGATTTTGGTGGATGGACAGTTTGTAGAATCTAATCTAGTGAAAGATGTTGAACAGACGAATTATGGGTCTTATTTTTATAAACATTTTGAATGGCATCGAACGAATTCGTTCATATTTTCCCGCCAATCTTCTTCTTACTTCCTGTCACTCCTAGTGGATCATAGTGCACCAGTTTTTCATAAAGCAGTAGTAGGTTACTGATAGGGTTGCTAGTCCTGTGCAATGCTGATAGTGTTCTGTACAAGCCTATAACTAAATATTTCCATTCTCTTCTGTTCTGTGCTATTGTCTTGATTTCCTTCCATATTTTATTTATTGTTGCAATTTTTGAGTACTTCTTTTCCATGTACTGGCAGCTCTTCCTATTTTCCATTTTCCAGCGATCCTTCTTATATTGTTATGTGGTTTCTATAGCGTGAGTCCGATTCATCTCCATTTGCGTATTCTTAGTATTTCTACAGGTTCTTCATTTGTGTTATTCCATAAATCATAATCTCTGATTTAGTTTGACCAACAATATTGCATATTACTCTCAAGGATTTGTTAATATTATTCACGTTCCAAGTTTTGGTGCCATATAATAATATACTTTCTATGTCTGATCTAAAAATTCTCAGTTTTGTTGTCACCAATAGGGAGTATCAATCCATCTACTGTCAAAAATTTTAAAAATCAATGGATAAAAGAATTTTTCGAAAATTTTTCCTCGGCAAAGTGACCAAACATTTGCATTTTTCTTGCTAATAGTATTTTATTTTTTGACCTCTTATATCTTTTCTTCTTAATCTGTAAGTGCCTATCTGCCCACCCGGGTTTAAGGATTTGGGTGGAGTTGAGTTGTCTCTCACTGGGGTCTTCAAAATTTTCCTCCATTCCTTCCGGTCATATACTTTTCCTATATATATTATGTCTTCCCATTTCTTTCTAAACTTTGTTTTACTCCTTCTTGCAATTTTTTCCTCGGTCTGCGTCTTGTTTTCTTTCTGGTGCTTCGTGCTTCGAATACCCTTCTTGTTAGTCTTGTGCTATCCATTCATTTTACGTGTCCAAACCATCCTTCCTCTGTGTTGATATTTATTGATTTAATTTTTTAATTTTCTCTTTGTGTTCTGTTTCTTATTTTATCTAATTTGGTTTTATTCTCTATTTTTCTTAAAAATCACATTGCAATAGCTTCCAGTTTATGTTTCCGTTTTTCTGTTATTGTCCATGTCTCTGAGGCATACGTTATCATAGGAATCACTACTTTTTTGTGTATTTGGACTTCTACTTCCTTTGGGATTTCCCTTTTTTCTAGAATTGTGTTTTTAATACTATTATATGTTCGTCCTCCTTTTGTTACTCTTTCTCTAATTTCTTCATCGATCTTCCCTTCTTGCGTTATCATAGATCCAAGGTATTTAAGTTTTGTGTTTGTTTTAAGGTTACTCCTTTGAAAGTTATGTTGTGTTGTTGTTCGTGTGTTCCTAGTATCATTGTTTCTGTCTTAGTTTGATTTATTTTCATTCTGTATTTCTCTAGAGTTCTTCTATATTTTTCTATATATTCCCTTGATCAAGTCCATTGGTCTCTTCTCTAAAATTTTCCATATATCTTTTATCCTGACTTGATCGAAGGCTTTCTCTAGGTCAACAAAACAAATATGTACTTTGTTACCTCTAGTCACTGCCGCCACCTAGTTGATAATAAAAGCCCGTCATTGACGGTTTCACCTGAAACCTAATTGGCTCTCCTCAATCGTCATTTCCGTTTGTTGTCTCAACTGTGCTAGTTAGCACTTTTATATTATATCTGTGTTAACTATTCCAACCCCCTAATCCTCTGGCGTTTTGCCTTTTCTGTAGGGTTCGTTAAATATACAGATGTCGCGGTATCGCGGACAGCTTGTATAAGAGAGCTCTTGTAGGGCCAACTCCGATTGGTACTTTATCATCTCTGTAGTTATGGCCTGGCGCTTTCCCTAATTTTGCTTTTCTTATTGCTTCTGTAATCTCTTCTCTACTTATCGTTCTTAACTTATCTATTTATATTCTTCATAGTCCCTCTCCTTTTTGTTTGTAAATATTTTTTCCATTCTTCTTCTTCTCTTTAACTGCGTTTTTTACATTATTATTCCACCATTGTGTATTTTTAGCGTTTCTATTCACTATATTTGTTGTCCAACATATTTGTTCTGTTGCTGTTATTATCGTGTTTTTATAACATTTCATCTTTCTTCTACCGTCTCTTCCTTCTTATTATTCAGTAATTCATTGATTTTGTTTTTATATCTTTCTGCTCTTATACACCTACCTATATAATTAAAAATTTGTAAATGTAATCAATTCACAGTAGAAATATGGAACCCTTCAAAAATTTGTACAAGTATTGGTAGTAGTGATGAGCGATATTTCACTGCCGGTGATTTTTTCACCGTTCTTTAAAAATCACGGTCACTGGCAGTGACTGAAATCTGCAAATACCTGTGACTGCCGATAATCGGTAATTCCACGGCTCTAACGGCGCGACAAATCGGCAATGTTATTATTTTTGATTTCTAATTATAAATATTGTGAGAAAGAAACATTAAAAATTAATTTAAATTATTTTTGTATTATTTTTATGAAATTTTAGGGAGTATATTTTATGTTTAGTAGATAATTTTAACTTTAAACTCGAATATATATAATTTTTAATTTAATGTAGAGTAATAAGTTTCGAATAAAATAAATAATGTTTATTTATGCCTACGCTTTTAATTAAATACTGTTCATTTGATATATTACACATAATAAGTAGGTAATTAAAAAATAGTAAAATATTTTGCAACCAGTAACTAAATGCTAACTGATTCGAATTTGAATCCATGATTAACCGGTCACCACATAGCATACAATTATATTTTTAAGGGTGTTAAATACCAATAACCAATATTTCGAATTTCTATAAAAATTGCTCATCAAAATTTTGTAAAAATTTAATGAAGTTTTACGATTTTCAGCTCCCCATACTTTAACAATTTTTCACATCGACTGTCGAGAAAGCTAAAATACATTTCCCGTACATCTTTCGATCAATAACGTATTACTTTTCGCCGAGAAAATCGCTCGAAACACGAAGCCTACGCTTTCGCGAAGTTCAGTCGCAAACGATCAGTAATTGCATAAATGAATGTAGCGCGAAGCAGAACTAGAATAATGAACTTAAAGAAGCCGTGTGAGTAGAATTAAAACAATTTTTTCTAAGTATATTTCCCAAGGTTATTATGATATTTAATTTGCCATTTCGATCTGAAAACAGTTCATTTTCTTTAGATTTGAGTAACAAATTAATGTAAACAATAAGACTTAAATTGACTGAAATGAAAGTCATTTAAGTATCATTTCTATCATAGTTATTTCCTGAAGTTTCGAGATTATCATTTATTTTAAATAAAGGTTATTTCGGCATAATCGCTTATTTTATATTTCCAAATTATTTAATAGCAATTTTTGAATACACATTGAGAAATATGTTAGCGGTGGGTGTACCTCGTTTTTTATCAAATCCCCAAACATCGTAGTCATAGTTTATCACTGATTATCCATGTAGGATTTGAAGTAATTAAGTCGGTTAGAATTGCCATTACTTTTAAAATTATTATTTAGAAAATTATTTTACTCTTCTGTTGCGAGTAAAACCCAATTATAGAAATTTACGCGATAGTTAAGTTATTTAGATGCAACTGCACTATTTTAAGTGTAATAATTATGTTTTCCTAAAATGCTAATTTCTTAAGCACTAACTTTCTATTGTCATGACTATTGTTATAATAATTGTTCCTATAGAAAATAATTGGAGATTAACTAATTTGCGTTGGTGCAACTTGGCCTTAGACTTTTAACACTGTAAATTCTGAAACTAAATTCTTCTGTGTGTGCTTTCCTAAAATTCGTTTATGATAGTCTACAATTCCAGTTTTTCAAAAACATCCCATAATGCTATTCAACTTGGTAGGAGATTATTTCGTCCCCTTCCTGCAAAAAGTCACTAACTAACATTTTCTCATTTCATTTCATTTCTCATTTTCTCTTTCAGTACCAGTCATGCTGTGAACGCTCTTGCATCACAATTCGTTAACCGGAATATGATACAAATATTAGAGAGCTGAAACTAAATTTTTTGAATTGAAAGTCATTTAGTGACTTCTTGCACTAATGGGACGATTTGTCGTATTTGTTAATAAATGCGTTTCTATTCTACATTCATCTATTCTACAATCGACAACTAACTAACTAAAACTATTATTGTCCATTTTGGCATGAAAAGATCTTATTAAATGATTAAATGATACAAATTTATTGATATAAAATAAATAATAGTAAAATAAATTCAAGGCTTGCTTTTTTTCGAAATTTATAATATAAAGTTGCACTTAAATGGCTCAGCATAAACATAACTGCGAATTTTTTTTCGTGAAAAATAGTCCAGAATGTGTCCATTTTATTCTAGTTTCACTTGGATCCCTATTACACAGAGTGGATCGTTTTCAGTGCACACATTTGCCTAACTCCGGAATTATTAGTGTTATCGATATGGAAAAAAATTAAAATTATTAACTTTTTACCTACAATTGATAAGTAATCAGTAATTTCTGGTGCAAGCAACCGTTTATTATAAAAAACGACTATTCAGATTTTTATTTTAAATGACAGTCATGCACTTCAAATCGTCTGTTTCTTCTCTTTCCGATGATATAGGCATGTCCTAGTTTAGGTCTTTCATTTTCCAGTAGGATAACGCGAGGCCGCACACTACCGCCATAACCAGAAACTTTTTAAGTCTGCTCGTGCCCTCGATCTCACCCCTATTGAACACCTTTGCTTGTTAAAAGGATTAGAATACTTCCTGAGGCCCCACAAACTACTGAGGAGCTAAAGGACTAAAGGACTGCTAAAGTACTATTACAAGAATAGGAAGATATTTCGTAGGACATCTGGTGACTTATTCTAGGTATGCTCAGAAGATACTAGGCCATTGATTATACACAAGTAGATGAATCATGACCATATCAAAATATGTCTCGCTTAAAATGGAGGTTTTGGATGAAAACACCAGGCGTCGTTACTGTTCCTACATCTAAATAGTGTAGAAAACAGTAACGACACCTGGTGTTCTCATCCAAAACCTCCATTTTAAGCGAGACACATTTTTATATGGCCATGATTTATCTACTTGTGTATAATCAATGTACTAGGCAACATCTTAACCTATAGAGGATACACCCGATATTACTTACCATTAAAAGTGCATTAGCAACATTTTGTTGTTAAGCTGGTTTGTTAACAGTTTTCCTGTCAATAACCGATTTTTTTTTGCTAATGACGTAATTATATACTGGTTCACATAAAACGACAAATTTTTGACTATCTAATTCATCAATAATTTTTTGTCCTACTACACTTAATTAAATTGTTTTTTCTGACTGTCCACAATGAGCGAAATCCGACATTTGAGTGAGAAGAATCCATAAAAGAAACGTAAAGACTAATGAGTTCAGGTAGAGGAAAATTTAGAACACTTTCAAGTTCCCATAATTTTTATTTCTTTTCTTCAGCCCTGACTCGTTTCGATGCTTTGCAAAACATTCTTTTGAAAATTCAAAAGGTTCAAAAGTTTTGATGAAAAATTGAATTAATTAATATACAGTAAAATAGCGCCAGGCGATAATAGCGTATACACTATCATATTTTAAAGAAAACAGTGTAGTTAATAAAATAAAAACGATTAAATTAAATGAAAGTCACTGCACCTTGTTTAATTTTAACCATTTTTTATAGTTATTATTTTATTAACTGCTTTGTTTATTGAAGTAAAACAATGTGTATTGTTGCCTGAAGTCCCTTTGAAAATGTAAGAAACGCTTTAGGTCGGATGAAAAGTAATACAAATTGTAAGAAGTTGGAAATGCTTTAAAGTTTCCTTCCTTCAGTTTTCCGTTAATTTATAAAATGTAACTTTTCAGTACATTTATAGCTGCTATAGAAAATAATGGTTTTAGTAAGCTTAAGAAATAAATTTATTGTTTTTTAATGATTTCTTCTTATGAGACATATAAACGACACTATACCCTATAAAAACGTTGGTTCCTTTAAATAACGTTATTTCGTTAGTTATATAACATTTTCCGACGTCTTTCTCAGTGGTAATACCTTTTTTGGTAATTTTGAAATGAGCTTTTATTATCCTTACGCCTGTGTTCGTTTTTTATGGTCACAATGTTTGAGCAAAATTTATCTATATTGCAAAAATTTAAAAATTAAAATAAAATTTCTGAATGAGTCGACAAAGTCGTTCCTTAAAACTTTTCACAACATTGAGCTTTTGCCTGTGGGGTTGCTTTTCTGGCCATATATGCCTGTTATGCAATATGTAGTGCAAATATTTCCAAACACGTTATCTGTCTTATTCCTCAATGAAGTTTTTCTCCCTTATTATGCTTTAAGTTCTAAGTCAGAGACCCACGCCGTTCGTGGATATGGCATGTCTTTATTCAATCCGGTGTGGATTATCTTTAGCCCAATGTCGTTTATGGGAAAATAAAATATTAATTCAATATTGCTATGTATATTTTTTATAACGAAAATGATATTACAGATCCACCTTTCGGTGATAGATGTAACATCGGGTGGCGTGTGCTATATCCGACAAAGGAATCTGTCAGAGAATGACGGGTTTGTCATCGACAGTGACAGACATTGTCAAACGTGCAGACGTCAACGACTAAAGTCAAATATTGATATGAAATAACAACAAGTGACATGCATTGAAC